>AZIM01000536.1:114159-129144 GCA_000516915.1 Ophiophagus hannah | reverse complement strand
CAACTGCAGTGATTCACTTAACAAATGTATAAAAGTCATAAAATGGGGCAAAACTCAACATTTAACAAATTTCTCACTTAGCAACATGAATTCTGGGCTCAATTGTGGTTGCAAGTCGAGGACTACCTGTATTTGTCCTCTCCCGAAAGACTCTCATGTGAATTAGACTTACCACCTGCTCTATTCATAATTGGTCTTATTTGGACCAAAGAACCCCCAAAAGACATTCCTTGAATGGCCAGATAAGACATCCTCAAAAGAGCCCCTGTTTGTTTTTTTTGTTTCTTAGTTCTATATTCCTAACTTACAAATGTATTTGTAAAAGTGTTACAAAAGACAGGCCCACTTCCACAGGGTTTGAAGCACACAATTGGTCACTGATATAAATTCAGTTACACTGTGTCCTTAAAAGGCTGAAAGACTCACAGAAGAATAAACACAAAGCAATCTGCTTCCCCACCCTCAAAGTAACTGAATTGGTTTGATAAATACGCAGAAGCTTCTGATGGCAAAGAGCCTAAAGCATGGTAAATTCCCTCCATCTCTCTTCAATCTGTCTGCAGTGGAAAGAAAGCACTTGATATTCATTAGTCTGGTGGCCATAGATGGAAGCTCTCATTTTTTCCCCAATGTTCTGGAAAAACTGAAAATCATATATCAGTTGCTACATCTGTTATTAAGTCAGCTCAGTCAATACCAGTAACCTTGTTAACTAGAAACATCTTGGGCTCTCTTACTCCAAAATCCACAATGTAAAGACTTCCACTGATGCCATTTGGTAGTGAAAATACAGATGTCATTTCTACAGTCAGGAAATTAATGGACAGGAAAACTTAACACCTTCTCAGCAAGAAGCCTAGGACAGATGGCTGCCTTACATACAGTACAGATGAAGAAGCAACAGCTTTTTTGAAGCATGTTGTAAAGATGGATCAATTTCTGCAATGCTTGGAGATCAAAAGATATTACCTGAATAGCTTGTTCTTACTTTCAGACAACTCATTAATACCTAAGAAGATGATAATTAGTTAATTTCAAGCAAGTTTCAATGGACGTTATTAACATCTCTGTCCCTATGAACAGACAAATGCACACACATTGTTTTCCACCTAAAATCAGGGTAAACAGATGTAGCTTTTTCTTTTCGCACAGAATAACAGTGTTTCTTGTGCAATAAACCTCCTTCCTATGCCCAATTGATAATTCAGTCTTGGCTTGTAATGCATAGATCCGGCACTCTATTTACCCTAAATCACCCTACATATACCATACAGGTTGCTTCACCTTCTTCTTAAACATACAAATATACAGGATGGGAAAATAAACAGCAGGTACATTGGAGAGAAAGGACACCCCATGTATCTGAAGTCGTATCACTGGTCTGCAATGCAGCAAACCCATTTCTAGAGATCAGCCAGTATTATAGCAATACCATTAGCACTTAAGACTTACACACCACTTCACAGTGCTTTACAGCCCTCTCTAAGCAATTAACAGAGTCAGAATATTGTCCCCAACAACCTGGGCCCTCCTTTTACCACCCTTGGAAGGATGGAAGGCTGAGTCANCCTTGAGCCAGTGAGAATCGAACTGCTGGAAGTTGGCAGAATTAGCCTGCAATACTGCATTCTAACCTCTGTGCCACCATGGCTCTTATAGTGGCAAATCAGAAATACCTTTCAATAGGATTCAATCAAGACTAAAATTAATTTTATCCAATTTATGGTTTTTTAAGATGAAACTACTGAAAAGTCATACTGGGATGGGCTGAAGTGGAATTATAACTGTAGCTGTTTCCTTTCTTTGTACAATTTCCCAGAAGGAAATCTTCCTGCTCAATTTTGAAGGAGAAAGAGAAAGGTGGATTCTGAACTAGACTATATTTTGGGGACAAATGAATTCACAGCTTAATCAGGTGCTACATTCTGACCTTAAGATGTTACAGATCTGCACAGACTTACTATAAGAGGATTTTTAACAGAAAATCTACAGAGATACTAAGTAGTTTCTATCATTAAGAGTCTGCAGTCAAAGAGAGACAAAGAGAAAGCACAGAAGAGTGTAGTTTTAAAAATGCTGTTTGAATAAAGAGGGAATAGGCAACACAAAGACCAGATCCACCCTTTTCTATGCTGTCAAAATTCACTGAAATTTCCCTCAGTTTTCAGCAACAGTGATGAACATATACTATCGGATCATCTTAAGACAGCTTTAAAAAGTAAAAACCAACTCACCAAAATTCTGTGCAAGTGCAATATAATTTTCAGCATTATCTATTGAACATGATGTCATCACATCATTGTAACTCCCAATTGCCTCAAATATCTTTATTCTATAAAACTAAAAAAATATTTATTTGTATCCCACCTATTTTTTTTACAAATAATTCAAGGAGGCAAATATATCCAACACATCTTCCTTCTATTCCCCCCCCAACAATAACCTTGTGAGGTGGACTGGGCTGAGAGTGACTGGCCCAAAGTCACCTAACTAGCTTTCATGACTAAGGTGGGACTTGAACTCATGATCTCCCACTTTTAAGCCTGATGCCTTAACCACAAGATCAAACTGGCTCTTGTTTGATAATATATTGATAATTCACTCCAGGTTTGCATTATTACTTTTTATTATTACATGTCACATGATAAACTACCATTCCAAAAATCCTGGGACTTATTTGCCAATTAAAAGACTCTTCCCCAATCTGTTACCCTTCAGGAGATGGGAAAACCATGATGCCTAACAGAAGGGAAGGATGACTGGGGAAGATAGGGGCTGCAATCCAACAGTCCATTGTGTTGGAAAGATCTGATTAAAATAATAAAAAGCATTCTACATATTTTCTGTTCTGACTTGGCAATTTTTCCTCAAAAAGTAAACTTCATAATTTCCATTTCAAGTAGGTTTTCACTCAAAACTCTAGTACAAGAGGTTAGGGGAGAGTGGGCAAAAGTTAAAAAGAGAGGAAATGATCCACTAGGACTGTTTGTAAATTGAGAGGTAACTACATTTAGCCAACATGCTCCAGGCAGCACCCAATTTTCTGACCTGGTGACCTGAGCTATGTTTGTGCTTATAATAAAAGCATTCAAGCAGAGAATTGATGGATAAAAGACTCTGCTTAGGCAGCCTGCCCACATGCTTTTGTTTTTTAAGCTTTGCCTCATTTATTAGTAAATCAATGGAAACAAAGGAAGTTGAGCTTCAAAGTTATAAACTATTGTTTCATTTGAGTTGAATCCTTGCCTTTATTAGAACTTTTGGGTTTGTTTTTTTTTAAGAGAAGACTAACTTAGCATAATTAAAGGGTTTGCCTTTCTGGTCAGAAAACTATCTGTATCATGCCAGATCTCCAAAGCGTCTCAATTTTTCCTTCTATGGTTTGGGTTTAATTAGCTACTCTGCTATACTGTTGCTATACTGTCTCACTTTTCAATTTTATTCCTTAATATCCTAGTTATTAACAATGCGGAAACTTCCTTGTTGGACCATATGGAACCACCAGTATTCCTTTTAGCCATTGAGCTCACCAAGAGGGTATTTAAGTTCACCTTCACTATTCTTCCTCTGCAAAAAACATTTAGAGCAGGGTTGTTAAACTCATGGCCTGTGGGCCAGATGCGTCACATGCTGGCCACGCCCACACCCGGTTTAGCGAAGGGGGAAAAGTCATGATATGTCACGTGATGCTGCCGTGATGATGCAAGTTTGACACCCTTGATTTAGAGGAAAACTAGCTGTGGACATGCATGAATTGGTAAATGAATGAGCTTACATAGAATGGGCTTCTATGTAATCACCTCCTTATAAGTCCACTCTAGTTGGTTGACTCAAACAGTGAAAAAAATGAAGTGAGCAAATACTTGCTCTGGATATCTTAATCAATATATTGGAGGGCACAGAACCGGCTTCCCAAACTCGTGTTCTCTAGATATGTCTGGAGTATAAAGTCTATTACCATCAGCAGAGTTTTTGGCTGTGGGAGGTAGGGTACATAGCACAAAATATATAGAAGAATGATTGACAGAATGCAAATGCATAGAATAGAAAATGGATTTGCATTTACTGGCATGCATATTTAATTTAGCACTTTTACAGAACTTGTGCACGTACAAATTATACCCAGAGAGGCTATATCCCCACCATTGGGAGCCTTCCGGAACACATGTCATACCAAGCATCCATTAAACAAGAAAAAGAATCAGGAAGCATAATCTCATTTCTTACTTCGCTATACCATCTGTGCTACTCTACTGCATCGTGATAAGAACTCTTGCTTAAGTGTAGAAGTCCCTTGCTATCCCAGCACCAATAGGTACAGTACTATATTCCTGCCTGCAGTATATATTTGTAATAATTTAAAAATTAATGTAAATATTTACATTTTATTTCTGTCTTTTCCCTTAATCTTATGTTGATGGTTCTCTTCTCTTTCCTACTAGTTTGTTCTCTTAAACCACTGAGGAAAATTTAGCCAATTCCTTCTCAATGTAAGGTTGCATAGTGACTTTCACACCATGGTTGGGTGGGAGATCTTAGTACATAGTGACAGGCAAAGCANTTTCCAGAGTTCCTAATGGTTATGCTGACTAGAATTGAAAGTAACATATGGAGGGTTATTAGGTTGTCCACTCATGCATTTATTTCTGCCTATGCTACAACTATGGTCAGTTGTATTTCTGTTGAAAAANTTTTTTTAACCCTTTTTAAACTGCATTATAAATTAATAAAAGTAATACCATACAATAGTTTTATACAACATAAACAGACTGGCCTAAAATTCATCCACATCTTTGCTGCCTTTTTTCTTTTCAGGATATCCAAAAAACACGACAACAAAGCTTTTCCAAATCTAAAGTTTTAATACTAGATTCCTTCCAGACAATTTATAGTGGTGATGTAGCTAAGCAGGCTTACAAAGAGAATTCATGATTGACCTAGAGTGACTCACACACGATTCCCTGTGCTGATCTGCTTTTAAGGAATGGGTTACAGCCAAAATATGTTGCCTGTAAAATAAACCAGTACTCTGCTTGTTGCTGTTTGGACATCTGTTGTATTTTTCTGCTCCCTTGATTTTTTGTCTTTTTCTGCCTGTTCCAGCAACTAGCTTTTTACTCATGTGTAGTTCCTGGCTTGTATGGATGCCTCTTGGCACTGTTCACTGGAAAGTAAATTTGACGTTCCCACTCTATTTAGATGTTTTCAAGACAGAGAAAAGGGTAGAAGAAGTGGTAGAAAAATACAAGATAGTCAGAAATGGGAAGTGATGGCATCTGGATTTTATGTAGAATTCTGACTGTAAAGAAAAACAAGACTGCAAAAAAAAAAAAATTCCACCCTCCTCTGAAAGCACACAGAATTTTATTTTTTCACCCAAGCAAGAAGAAAAGATTTTTCCATGCTTTAGTTAGACTGTGAGCACAAAAGAGATTGAGACTCGTCTTTGTATGTTAGCATTAGATAATTCTGATCTGTTAAGTTAATGGTTAGTTATTTATTTCAGAGAGCCTGGCAATGCTCTAACAGGAAAAAAATAACTTAAGATTCAATAAATCTTTAAATATCCCCAACAAAACTTCTATACAGAACACAAAATAAAAGCCAACTATATGTGAGAAAAAGATCAGTGTACTCGGCAACTAATAATTATTGAGACAATCTGGAATGAAAAATCCTCTTCTAACATATCATTGTGATGTTTATTAGATATCTGCAAGAAAGGATAAAAAAGTTCCCCAGTGTACAATATTTCACAGAATGTTTCAGCTACANATACAAGACTCTAGCATTTTGTGTAAAGTCTGAAGGCATTTTTCTTCAATTAAAAAAAAATTATACACTAAAAAAATCTTGGGTGGGAAATACCCTATTCTGATTTGATGGCAAAAACCATTGTTGCATAATTTGGCTTATAACTAAGTAGCCAGCAGCTGGTATGTAATAGTCTGAATGATAAGTTCTATTGGTTTTAATTATGATTTATCCAAACAAGCTAGGATCTGAAGGAGATAAATTAGATGGTTCAGATGAATCATAGTTAACAGTTACATTTTGTTACGTTTTGTTTGAACAAAATTGCAAACTGAATTTAATTGAAAACAGAAAAGGATGCTTCTCATTTCCTCTGTGTCATGTTCATCACTCTGTCAGTAAGATTTACTCCACTGTGATAACTGAACCTAAATCAGATCAAACTCAATTTTCCAGTGTTGAATTTAAATAGGACTAGCAGATCTGGTCTGCAAAAACCCAGACAACCACTAAATAACGTTTTCCATCTTTTTGCTACCATGAAGTTCATCTGGATTTTTTAGCCCAGATTTAGTAACTCTAATTTTAAAATGAAGAAAAAAATAATTCAGAGCAATAGACGGTGAACATCCTATTCATGTGTTTCATTGAAAAAATAAACTTTAGAAGGGAACACTCTAAGCACCTGAATATAGTACAGAATGTTTGAGATAAGCATTTTGACTCAGCCTTAATAAATATCAAGGATTAACTAAAACTAAAAACATTTTTGTTTGCCTTTGTATTCTCACCTTTTAAATTTTTGTCTTGCAAAAACTGTGCAGTTGCTACCATTTGTATTTCTGGATCTAATCACATGTCATCACAATACAGCATGTTTAAAGAAAGAAACTGTATATTTCTTATACCCAAGCTGTAGTATTTTAACAGTTGTAAAATGCAGCTTTTCCAGCTGGTCTAGCAAAACCTGCAAAAAGTAATCCGGCACAACTAGATTGTATAAACTTTAAAGTTTTGATGTTAAAAATCACAAAAATCCTTTAAAAGTGTGAATCAAAAATATTGTGCATCATTATGAAGCCTTCACTCCCTTTCTTCTTTAATTCACAGACTTCAGCATGTTACAGGAGCACATTATTCTCCACTGACAAACACAAGATACCTTCTGAACCAGAACCCCAGTCCTTTCAAGAGAATATATAGGAATAGAGGAGAAGAGTGATACCTTGGGCAAGATGAAGACAAATGTTCTTTGAAATATTAGGAAGTGGGGCCATGGTGTTGCAGTGGTTTTCCTCTTTTCTCATGAGTCAATTCTAGTTGCTGATGGCAGATGGAGGGAGAGTAGTTGAGCTTTTAACCTTTTACTTGTTGGGTGACACTCTCACATCTCCTGTTTAACACTGACACTACTGGGTAAGGTCATCCAATGGAATGGGATCCAATACCATCAGAACACTCTTGATATTCAATTATACATCTTGACTCTGAGCCAATGAAGTGANTGTGCTATGGGGCTGTGAAATCTGAAGGGGGAAACAAACAGGTTTAAATTGAACCCTGACAAGACAGCGGCTATGGAATTTTGGCTTTCCGGTATCAGGGATCTGCCATTTTTTTGATTCTGGATAGGGTTGCACAATGTGCAGTTTGTCTGGATTCACACCTGCTACTTAAAAGCCTCTGTCCAGATTTGTCTAGTACACCAATTGCACTTTTTCCTGGATTTAGACTCCCTTCTGACAATTGTTCATGATTTAATTATCTAACCTTTGGATTACTGCAATGCATTCTATATGGAGCTGCCCTTGAAGACTACCCAGAAGCTGCAATTAATCCAGAATGCAGTCACATAAGCAGTCATAGGCATGCCTCAGTATGCTCATGTGACACCTATCCTGCACAAACTGCATCAGCTACCATTGAAGTTTTAGGTACAGTTCAGGATGCTAGAGGCATCCTATAAAGCATTTCACAGCATGAGGCCTACTTGCCTGCAGGACCTCCTTTCTCCACTGTCTCTGCCAACTCCCAGCAGAGAAAGCATCCTTCATGTCCCATCCTTGTAATAATGGCATCCAATGAGTCCCAGGAAGTATGTCTTCTCTGTAACCTGTCTTTTGGATTGCTAACTACCCAGAAGTTTGTGTTGTCCTGACAAAGTTATCCTTTAAGACTTTGAATACCTGGCCCTTCCCTTAGAACCTGGGATGAGATGTTATTTTTGTTTGTTTTTATAAACTTGGCAAACTGGTTTATAAATACACTAAATAACAATATGGTTTCTTTAGTCTGGCTTAGCAAGTTGCACGAATCCACTGATTATGATTTGTAAACCACAGAGTACATCTCAGCATTTATATGATCCCAATCAATTGTAGTTTACTCAGTTAATCAAGAGCAAACAATCCATGACTTAGCATGTATATATTATTAGAATAATGCTTCAGTGGCAGAGCAACAGAAGATGACTACAGTCTTTTTGCTTCGGTGGCCTCACTTACTGATATCCTGCTTTATGCCACCACTCTGCTTTGGGTGGCCCCACTTTTTTGGCACAATGCAGTTGGACATGCTGGGACCCTCTTAAATTGGTCCTGCTGGATGGACCTTGATAGATTATGAACAAGACAGTTTTCTACATAAATTAGATAAGCTGGAGTACTTCTTTAATTTTGTCCCAAAGATATCAGTAGACTATCAACTTCAACTGAAGTACATAGTTATGTTTGATCTGTGGCCCACAGCCAACATACTTTCATTTTTCTTTATCCTAAATCCCTGTTTGCACATTTGTCTTTGGCTGTTAGCAAACTAGTAGCTGCAGCTTGGCAGGATGTCTAGTTTAACTTGATTTTTGCCAATATGATTCAGAACATTAACAGAAATGAATCAAATACAATTGAACTCCAAAATTATAACTACAAAAAGGTTGTCTGATTCTGAACTACGATGGCCCTGTCCGCATGACATACTTAACAGAATCTTTTTGAACATCAGACTTTACTTCCTGTAGCCAGTAGTGGTATAGTTTTACAGCATCGTGGAATGGATTTTGATAACTTATCAATTCTAAACACTAGACCTCTATGATGGAGGGACTTCATATGTGTAAGGTTTTTTCTAATCACTGTTGTTCTTTTACCTATTCACTATTTTAGGGGGTTGGACTTCTTCAGATGCTTTGGTGTCCACTGAAGAACAAACATTTGCTTTAAAACAATGAGAACCACGCTAGTCCATACAAGAACTTGTGTTCTCATACTGATTTGTTCCTCAATGCTGTCCCCAGTTTGTAACTTTATGTTCCACATTCCACATTATGATAAATGCTTGATCTTTACACAGTGCTCCAGGGAAACAGCAAAAAGTATAAATTGTAATTCAAATTTGGCAGCAGCAAAAAAAAAATTCCACTGGTTCAAGAATAAGCAGGGGAAAATAAATCAATGTATCAGACTTGCTATGCAGGAACTGTAAGTCTAGTCATTCCTGGTAGCTTTTAACATAAATCTGCAGCTGCAAATATTAAAAGCTTAGAGCTGATTTAAATAGGACAGCCACCACGTGGGGATTGCTAAGACACAGCCCTCTCAACTGCAGGTATCCTATTTGGAAAGATGCTAAGCCGGTGGCTTTCAAATGCCCTGAGAGAGTGATTTTCATCCACTTTAATTTGCCACTGTAGACCAGACTATATGTTTATGTTGTGGTCCGCCAGGTTCAGCTGCTGTGAATATGTTTAGAGTCAAGGATTTAGTTGAATAGGTAGGTGGCTTCAAGGTACAGTTAGACAGATGCTCTGTCTCCTATTGCCTCCCATGAATTCAGCCAAAAATATGAAAACATTTGTTTGTCCTGGTACAACTCTATATGATCCAGGATCCTAATAAAGCATGGAACAACTCTGCATTGAAAGCTATACNGAAAGCTATACTTACAGTGATGCAAATGAGTATATCTGTCCTTCAGACCTTCATTGAACTCATGGAAATCAGAGAAAGCAGAGGAGAAAGCTCCATGCACAACTCCCTTTTGCTACAATCAGAGCCATCCACATGTTCAACTGAATGCTTAAATAGAATTCCTTCTTAGTTTTAGGTTGGTTCTCTCCTCAAATAGATTCCATCCATTGCTTCTTGTTCTGTCTTCAGGTGCTTTGGAGAATTCAGACAACACTTCCATCCCTCTCATTCTATACCATGTAATTCCTCCTTTCAAGAACTTGGTCATCCTAAGTAATAGCTTGCTATACAAGAACCACCCATGCATGTGCTTATTGGTTATCCCAAAACTCACAGCAGCTTTTCTTAGAAGATCTTTGTAGATTGAGACAACTTTAAATTCAACGGGGTTAAAATTCAGAAATTTAAGTTACTTAAATTATTGCTTTGATTTTTTTTTTAAAGAAAGGAAATTCTATGCCAAACTAGATTTCCCCAAAATGGCTTATAATATCTCTAGATAATTTTATAACAAATTACATGTATTTTGTTTATCATCTTGTTTACCATCTTTAGTTCTGGATGGGTTGCACTAGCCCAGATAGATCATGTGTGCAACCTGCGGGTTCTCCTGGTCTCAAGGCTCCCACTCAAAAGACGTGGCAGTCACATCTAGGAAGGCTCTTCATGCTGTGTGCCAATCGCACTCTTACCTGGATCATAAGGCACCGTCACTCATGTTCTAGTCATCTCTTGGTTAGATTACTGCAACATAGTCTACATGGGACTACCCTAGAAAAATATTCAGAAGCTACAACTGGTGCAGAATGCAATGGTGTATAGACAATCCTGGTGGCACATATAATACTGCTGTTGCCTGAACTGCGTTGGTTACCAGTTTACTTCCCTGGTCCAATTCAAGATTAAAGACCTAAAGCCCTATATGACATGGGTCCAGGGTACAGGGGGGTCATCTCACTCTAATGAGCTAGCTCACCCAACTTGTGTCAGTAGAAGAAGCTTGCTATGGACCCCATCCGCTAAGAAATTCCGGAGGGCGGGGTCAAGGAGAAGAGCCTTTTCCACTGTGGCCCCAACCTTGTGGAACAATCTATTAATGAAAGTGAGAACTGCTTTTGGCCTTCCAGAAGGGGATTACAATTTGGTCTTGCTACATGGCTTGGGGCCCTAAAGGGGACCCTCATTTGGAGATCATTAAGGGTAAAAAGACCTCATCCACTGTCTGTCTTTTGATTCCTGTTTTTTTCCCCCTGCATAGTTTTAAAATAGACACGTCACACTGAAGCCATCTAATCCGGCCTCTGACTTGAACTGCAACATTTCTTCTAGAACCAAGCAATGTTAAGTTCAGATTTCAAAGTAAAAAGTTATCGTGGCCCAGCTTGTGTGCTTCTCTGAGTATAAATTCAAACTACTGGGCAGAGCAATGCAGAATGGCTCATACACCACCAATAAGTTTTGTTGTGGGAACGGAGTCAAATCCAGAATGATTCAAGTTACAAAGACACTTGGGAAATCCAGTGGTAAGAATCATTTTTCTTCCCATACAAACATTGAGTAACATTACTGTCATATAACATTCTTTCTTAAAACACACAAAAAATGTGCTCACTCCCTTCTGATATTTTAGGCAGTTTTCATTTTATTTCTGCCCCTAGCCTAATTCTCCCTGAAGTGCTCTTATGCTAACTCACTGTAGTGGGAAGTATTCTTGGGAAGGATGAACAAAGAACATCAGGAGTAAACACCAACCATATATACTCCTTACTGTCGAGCAGCAGCAATATATGAAAATGCTAGAGATAGATGACCATGTTAGCAAGAACAGCAAAGGCATCATTGCACACAGTGTGGGAGAAGGCAATGGTAAACCACTCATGAAGATCACATGGATAGACAAGATGAAGTAATTTATGATATGTGCCAGATGATGGGCCCCTCAGGTTGAATAGATTCAACACAATACTAAGGAGTTGCTGAAAATCTTTTGGACTACTAATGATATTTACAACATGGCTAGATTAAAGACTTGTAATGTGCAGACTTGTGATGTGGCTATGCTGGAAAAGAAAATCCAAAGCTGCAAAGACAAAACTAGAATGGAAGCATGAAACATAAACAGTATGAACATGAAAGAGCTCAACACAGTGAAAGATGGACAGATCGACTACACGTTGACATCTTAGGCATCAGTGAACTGAAGTGGACTGGAATGAGACATTTGCAAGTTGCAGGATCATCCCGCTTGCTATTTAGGACATGAAAAACCAAGAAGGTATGGGATTACTTTCATAATCAAGAGGATTATAACGAAGACAGTACTTGAGTATNATGACTGAATAAGATTGACTAGATTTCACAGACAACCCTTTAATGTGATGATTATGCAGAAGAGAGGATGATGACTTTCATGGTCAAGTTCAACCTGAAAACATCAGAACATGCAAGCAAAATGTGCAATTTGTGGCTGAAGATTGAAACGTCAGAGTTGGAAAGAGTGAAGAGGAAAATATGTTGGATTGTGTGGCCTAGGAAACAGAAATGAAGCAGGAGAATGACTTATTAATTATTGCTTTTGAAATAAAAAATTTTAACATACAAAATTATGCCTAAATACATTGACTCCTAGATGAAGTACACAGAAATCAAGTTGATTACATTATTGGCACAAGGAATTAGAAGAGCTCAATTATAACACCAANATGTAGCCAGGGGCTGACTGTAGAAGAGGTCACAAATTGCTTATGTGCAAATTTTAAGTTGAACTGAAGTGCAATAACAAAGCCAACCATTTTCCATGATATGACCTTGAGGATCTACCCATCATTTTCATTGAGAATATCAGGAATCTCTTTGAAGTCCTGAATTGCATAAAGAACCAAAAGAACTGTGGAATGAAGTCAAATAATTCAAGGAAGAATGTGAAAAGTTGCCAAAGATCAAGAAACAGAAGAAAGTAAACTGGCTATCAGAATCGGTAAGAGGAAATTGCCAAGAAGTGAAGAGAAGCTAAAGCCAAGAAAGACAAACAAAGATCTTAACAAAGAAAGACAAACAAAGATCTTAACAAAGAATTTTAAAGAACTGTTAGAAGAAACAAGGAGCAGAATTACAACAGCATCTGTAAAGACTCTGAAGATTAAAACAGACATTGAAGACCAAGGATATTCTTCCAGAAGATCTTCAAATTCAGAAGGATATTCCAATCTCAAAATTGNTAAACTAAAGAAATCCCAAAAGACAGATACTGTAGTAACCAATTCAAAGAATATCAAACAGCAATGGAAGGAGATTCTGAAACCTGTCCAAGAGAGGTGTCACCATCCAAAATATCTTACAAAATATTTCATATTTACAAAATCCTCTAGTACTAGAACTCAAATGATTGGATCGTCATTCCAATCAAAATCAACTTAAAGTCTACAGGATTTGATGGAATATTTACAGAAATATGGCAAGCAACAGAAGAAGAATCAGTAAAAGTTCTAACTAGGCAAGCAAATCTAAAAATGATATAGTGGCAAACAGTTTGGAGGTTATTAGTGTACTTACTAATACAAAAGAAAAGATTTCATATACTAGCAAAATAACAGGATCATGCAACAAAGATTAGAGCCCTACATGAGATGAGTGATATTTAAGCTGCTTTTTAAAAAGATCAAGAAAAAAAGACATTATTGTTGATGTATACCAAATAAATCAGAAAACCAAAGAATATCAAAAAGAAGTAAATTTGTGCTTCACTGATTATAGAAAGTTCTTTGATAATATCAGCCATGTCAAGGACTTTATACCAAGTGGTATAAAGTCCTTAGGAAAATGGAAGTTCCAGATCATTTCATTGTCCTCATATAAAACCTACTGTATACACAATAGTTTGAATGGAATATAAATATGGCAAAACAGACTGGCTTCAGGTTGGTAATGGAATTAGACAAAGCGGCATGCTCTTTCGTTTTCTATTCAATCTAAATGCTGGATTGAGGAAAACTTGATTGCAAGATAACCATCGGAAAAAGTCACATCAATAATCTGCATTATACTGATGACACTACCCTGATAGTGGAAAATGTAAATTATCTGCAGGCTCTAGTAATGAAAATTAATGTGGAAAAAATTGGACGATTAAAATAAAGAAGACCAAATCAATTACAAGTACAACAACTAACTTTAGAATTGACAGTAAAGATACTGAATGCTGGAAACATTCTATCTTTTCAGATTGTTGTTCCTGTAACAGTAAAAGAACAACAGTAAAGAAATGCACCACAGACCAGCACTTGGTAGAATTGTAATTAATGCCTTGGAAAAGATATTCAAATGCCATTGACATAGCTATTGTTAGGTAGCTCAGAACAGTGCAAGCACCCTGTGACACTTTATGGAAGTAAAAGCTGGACTTTGAAGAAGCAGGATAAGAAAATGTATTGATTTTTTGGGCTGTGTTATTGTAGAAGAGTTCTGAGAATCTTTGATAGCCAAGAAAACATATAAATGGATCATCACCAAACAAGTCAACCCAGAGTTCTAACTTCAGGGACAAATGACCGTGTTCAAATCACCATTACACTAAGCACATAGCTCTTTTAAGAAATCTCTAAAGCTGGAAAAAGTGAAAGGAAGGAGAAGAGGATGACCAGAAAGATGGTAAATGGACTCTATAACAGCAGGGATACATGCATTGTTGGAAGACCTGATGGGTCAGATTTGGGATAGATCATGAGGAAGAGTTATCTTTGTAATTGTAATGCATTCCTGTGCATGTTTTCCTGTATAAAACCTGCAGATAAAACCTGCAAAATTTTTTATATCAGAGCTAGGTACTTGTATGTTTCTGTGCAATTTAGCAATCACCTCCCCCCACCAAGCTGATGCCTTCCCAGTGCACAGAGTTCTAGTCCCCAAATCCCCAGCCATCAGGCAGAGAAGCAAAACACACACACACACACACACAAATAGAAATCCTACAACTATGTTTCTATGTCCATCTATGAGATATTAAACAAAATGCAGAACTGTTTTTTCACCTGGTTACTGACACATTTGCTCTCTTCTGTCCTTTTCTCTGGAAAAATAATACCTGGCACTTTCATCACCATGCTAGGCCTGTCCTCAACTCTTCTCTCTCCCTAGAGGGCTCTCAGCTGCCACACCCTCAGCTTCTCTGGCTCTTCGCTTTCACATCAAAGCCTCAGTGTTGCCCATAGCAACCTAGTAAGTCTCAAGTCCTCCTTTTCTATTTGGGCTCCAAGTGTAAAATTAGTTC
>AZIM01000535.1:434051-450659 GCA_000516915.1 Ophiophagus hannah | reverse complement strand
AAGAAGACCCAGCCGATCAGCTGGGACTCGCGAGGCAGAGAATAGATGGGGGCAGGGCCAGTCAGAGGGGGTATTTGCCCATTCTCCGAAGTACTCAAAATTTCCGCTACTGGTTCTCCAGAACTGGTCAGAATGTGCTGAATACCATCTCTGACATGCGGGTGGCCATTGTGACACATCTGGCCCGCAGGCCACAAGTTTGACAGCCCTCATATCTAGTGGTAGAATGATAAGAGAGCTGACTAGTTGACATTGTCTTCTAAATGTGCCAGTGTGTAAGAAGTTGTCTAAAAGCAGCTGTTTGGGGAAGCATAATTAATTGAAGCCATTCAGACCTTGCAACATGAGGTCAATTTGCTTTATGCGATACCACTGAGTCATAACAAAATCTAGATCATTGTTGCCAAGCGAATGGATGCATCCTCTTAAGGCCTCCCCAACTTGAATTGCAGTACCATATCAGGGAATATTCAACCCTTGTTTTATGAGAACTTCTAATTTATACTTCTTCAAAGCTGTGTTTGCAATTGAAATTATTTGGCAGCTTTTAACAGTCCCTCTACAGAAATTGCTGCAGTCTAACCCCCTTCTCTATCTGGTGAACAGAACTTAGACTTTGCTCCAAACAGCAATGAAGCATTGTGGATAGACTTTGTCAAGGGTTACCATGCCCCTGAAAAGAAGACAAATCTTCAAACATGGAGAAAAGTGGGAGGCAGACTCCCCAAAGGTTTTGACCTATAGCAGCCCCAACACTAAGAGACCAATTCTTGTCTTGCCAGAAACTTCCACCTTAGGTACCCAGCAGTTTGAACCCAAGTTACCCAGATCCTGATTTGGGAATTAGGGCACTGTTTGGGAAAAGCACACTCCAATACAAGGTCAGCACAATGCAGTGTTGCCATGACATCTCAGAAAGCTGTTAAGTCTTGGCAGGAGAGCAAATCAGCTGCTTGGAGTATTTAAACCAAATTAGAATGCTGGGAACAATTTTTCTGCTTTGCTTTGTCCTGGTGATTGTCAATCCTGTAGGTCAAGGGTGTCAAACTTGCGGCCCGCAGGCCAGATGCATCACGTGCTTCCCCCTCCCCCATTTAGCGAAGGGGGGGAAAGTCCCGATATGTCACGTGACACTTCCAGGATGATACAAGTTTGACACCCCTGCTGTAGGTCCTTAGTCTGTTATTTGACCATCCATTTGGTTTGGTGTGTTGTCTCAGCTTGTGATTTCTGCTGCACCCTGTGATTGATGTAACAGATCCTAAAACAAACATGAGTGATTCCCTGCTGTCATTTCTTTACATTCATCAGCTTGTCTCAATACAATATTTAATTGAATAATTAGCCTTAATAGCCTGGCAACATTAAGCAAACATCCTAACTCAGCTGCTATCAGCAACTCTTTGGCAACTCTACAGCATGTTATGTTTTATTTAATGAACAAAGTATTAAAACGTATGTGGTTATAGAAGAGTTGGTGATGGACAAGATATGTCATCTGAGGTGCATTAGGAATCCAGGAAAAAACGTGGAACTCGATCATGATCGGTCCCACCAAGCATCTCCACTGTGAGGGATGGTGGGAGCTACAATCCAACAATATCTGAAGGTTGCATATGCAATTTATCCTACAATACTAAGAGCGGCCATTTAGAATGTGTTTGTAAAAAATATCCCCACTTTAAACATTATTCCCACAGTACTTTAAAAAAAAGGGGGAGTTGTAAAGTTTTGACCTTTAAGTAGCCCATAACAGCAAAGGAGACTGACGAAGTTCATATCACCCTAAAGGAAAAAGTTTTAGTTCTGGTTTATATGTTGAGTGAACCTCATCACTATAGTGCACAGGTGGTCCCAATTTAAACTAAAGTATTGTAACATATTCACCAAAATCTTGAACATATCAAACAGTGTGGCAGGTGGTACACAACAGGAGGCAGAACTGGCAAATACAATCCTTCAGTGGCAAAACAACAGGAATCTGGGCTTGGCATCAGAACCCCTCCAAAAGTGCAGGGAAGTGATGGGATTCATGTAATCACACTATCTCATAACCAGAATATCACACCCTCCCCTACTTACCCATTTTTAGCTTTTTTTCCCCCCCCTTCTCCCCCATAAATCCTCACTTTCAATTTTACACTATATTGGATGGTTCGTAGCGTTGACTATTTAATCCTTACAATTGCCTCAGGAGCTATAAATACTGTAGATATACCGGATGGCCCCTGCAAAACCACCTCGCTTTTCACCGGGGGTAGACCTATTGTTAAAAGTTGCCTCAGTCATCAAGGCAGCATTTACATTTTACACTCTTACATTTAAGAGAAGAAATGTGAACATTGGTGACTAAGAGTTGTGAGAAAGATGGCCCATTTTCTCTCTCTGCATATGCTAACATTCTACACCCGTGGTTGGGAAGTGCAGGGTTGAAAGAGCACTGGCAGGTTCTCTCTCACCCTTATCGAATCTATTGCATGCACCTCACCTGATAGGCTGGAATATTAAATACTGTAGAAGCCGTAAAATTACTGTAGCACTCAAAAATATAATCTCATATGTACTTGTTTTAGGAATGAAAAAAAAATACAAAGCAAGCTCTAACTTTATTTTCAAACAATTGCCTGGAATGGCACTGAAAATAGAACGCGAACATTTTTACAGTTAGAACAGCATCCATTTCAAAAGGTACAAAATCTCTATAGAAGATTGCAAATGATCTACAGCTATTACTTGACAATGGTGAACACAAAATTTCCACGTGAATAGTGTCAATGATTGCAAAACTTTGATTTGATACCACCACTGTTACAGAAATTCAAAGATAACGCAAAAGCCATTTTAAAGGAGATAAATATAATGGCATAATTATAGAGGGAGGTGCAGTATGACACAAATAACTGAAATGTTATACAGATGCATTGTTGACTCCAGGCTAAAAACTATCTTTCTTAGCAAGAGTACAGCTTACTGCAATATTCAACAAAATGACTTCTTACATTTTAGTTGTGAGACCGAACTCTGATGTGATGCAAATATATCCTCCTCTTACCAAGATCATACAACTGCATCATGCTATTCGATATACCAAGAAATGGCAACATGGAGAACTCTTGTAACAAATGCACCCACTTGCTAGGTTAATCGTGAAGCGCTACCCGGACTTAATTCTATTTCCTTTGGCAGCAGAACATATCCAACAGCTCACTATAGCAAGGCTTTTATGATTCATCCACAATGTATAATGAGATGTCTACGCAGAAAGAAAATGTTGAAATCTGGAAAACATGGCAATAACCAAGCCAGTAAACCAAGACCATTATCTACAAATGCTAGCTAACCTTGACATTTCCTTGCAATGTACAAATTATAAATGGATAGAAAACAGCAGCCGCTGTATTTTAAAAACATATAAAGGAATGATTTGCCACAGTCCCTGTTTATCTAATACCACTTGCAGAGTTGGAGGAGAGCGAGAGATCTGCTGATGCTATTCAACTGGCATGTAATTATTACAATATGAGAAGCTGCTTCACTTTAACAGCTTCCCACCACATCCAAGATTCTATTTTCAGGCAGTAACCACAGTGCAGTAAAGCAGAGGAAGCATCAACTCAGGCATTTGTTTCTTGGATTCTTTACCTGCTCTTGGGATTCTAGGTGATAACAATGAGCCAGTTGCAAATCCCCCCCCCCTTACCTTTCTAGAAGATCTATGCTTCATCAGGAAAATGGCAACTCCATAAAATCACCTGTATTCTTTTGAAGATTTCGTCAAGAGCAGTGGTCCCCAATCTTTCTTGGACCAGTTTCGTGGAAGTCAATTTTTCCATGAACCCAGGGGGAGAGGTGTTTCACACACAACCTAGATCCCGCACATGAACAAATAAAGTTTCTTTCACTCACCCACCACTTGCACGGATTGGTATGCCTGAGGGTTGGGGACCCCTGGTCAAGAGGATAAACCACTCGGAAGAGTATGTTTTATTACCATAGAGTATAATCTTTACTATGAACACATTCTTCTAGTTTGCATTCAAATTATTTATCAAACTTCAGAAGAAATATACAAATGTTTATACATACTTTTTGACAGCCACCAATTCATGGCTTCCTGGTTTCTTAGGCATTTACAATTTCACAAGATGCAGTCTGCCCTGTTTATAATCATTACATGAAAGGTGATTGTTTCCTTTTATCCATCCTAAGACCATAACCCCAAATAGAAAAAAAAAGACTATCATCCACATGTAAAAGAATGACACCTCTAACAATTACTGTACAACCTGTATACTTATTTATTTCAAACTACACATTAAAGGTCAAAAATGATACATTAGCAGGCAGAAATATGGAAAATCAATGACAGCCTTGCTTTCACAGCAATTCTACGTAGGTGAAGTTAAGCATGGGAGTTTTCATCCACAGCCGGCACTCAGATAGCCATGGTGCACTGCAAGAACTGAAAAACAAAAACAAATTTAATAGAGTTGGGGGGGGGGGGGGGCCTTGCATGGGAAAAGGGGAAAAGAGAAAAAAAANNNACTGCAAGAACAAAAAAAAAAAAAAAAATTTAATAGAGTTGGGGGGGGGGAGAGGCTTGCATGGGAACAGGTGAAAAGAGCAAAACAGAACAAAGTAACAAAAAAAAAAAACCAGCAAAATATCTCAGTTCAATTTAGATTGTCTCATAAAGTAAAAAGTAGTTGAAGCCCCAACATCCTACTCAGTTTTCTAAAATGCACACAAGCAATTTGAACAAATTTCATTAAAAATAAACCAAGAATGTACATGGCTCTCAAATTCTATTAAACTTTGTTGTTTTTGCTTTATCTTAAGTGCATCCATAATTTGTTCTTTTTAATGTCTTTGAAAGTTGAAAAGTTCACATAATAGCTTCTGGCCGTTACAGATTACCTCACTCCTGTTCAAAATTGAAATTGAGAAAATATAATTCAACAATCATTAAAATCAATATTTATTTATAACTACAGGTAGTTATCGACTTACAACATTTAATGACCATTTGAAGTTACAAAGGCACTGAAGTGGCGTATGACCGTATTTTATACTTACAACCACTGCAGCATCCCCTTGGTCACGTTATCAGATTCTTGGCAACTGACTCATATTTATGACATTTGCAGTGTCCATCCCAGGGTCACATGTTCAGATTCACTTAACAAGCATGTTACTAATTTAACAATTGAAGTGACTCACTTAACAAATGTGGCAAGAAAGGTCACAAAATGGGGCAAAATTCATTTAACTGTATCCTTTAGCAACAGAAATTTTAGGCTCGGTTATGATCGTAAGTCGAGGACTATCTGTATATGTATGTCATCTAGTCATTCTAGGCAATTCATAATTATAAAACCAAAATACAAATCAATTAAAAGCCCTCAAAATCCTCTCCACTGTTGTCTTTTGATGTCACTATTTACACACATTCCCTGAACAAAATTAGATTACGGTAATTTTCTTCAGCACTACAGATTAATTTATGTGGTAAAGCAAGTAACAACTTATCAAAATCATACAGTAAAAGCCTAGCGTCACACACTAATTTTCTCAGCTGAGACACCATTTGCATATAAGCAATAGCACTTAAGACTTCTATACCGCTTCACAGTGCTTTTACAGCCCTCTCTAAGCGGTTAACACTCAGCGTATTGCCCCCAACAATCTGGGTCTGCATTTTACCCACCTCAGAAGGATGGAAGGCTGAGTCCACCTTGAGCCTAGTGAGATTCGAACTGCCAAATTGTAGGCAGCTGGTAGTCAGAAGCAGTACTACATTCTAACCTCTGCGCCACCGTGGCTCTTATGCTGCTGTTGCTGCTTCCAGGTTGAAAGGATTCACCGGTAGCATCACTGTTACTCAGGGAATGTCCAATTGGGGGCTCCTTTCATGTACCCATTAATGTGCCCACCAAAGCGGTACCTATCTAGGTACTTGCGATTACTCACTTGTAAACTGCTAGATCGAGAAGAGTTGGAGCGAATGACAGGAGCTTGCCCTGCCATGCAGCAGCACTCAGGTCTTGAAGGCAAGCTTGTTGACTGTCAACCCAGTGTCCTAACCACCACGCTCCTACCATACTATTTGCATATGATCCAAAATATTGTATATCTATCAAATAATTAAAAACTAAAAAAAATTCTGCAGCTTGTGCAAAATATTTCAGAGAAAAAATAACTTTGTATACATGCAAGCTTTACTCATGACTATTTTGATTCAATGTCATGTTTCCATGTAAATTGTCTTTTACTAGCATTTCCATATATCTTGTTTTTGTAGGCTGATTAATCTGAGAGAAGATATCAAACTCTGCTAATCAAATCAAAAATGAAACTATTATTTACTTTTAAGTGCAATTTTTCAAGTGGTCACCTAAGTTCATATACATTATTTAAAGGTAGTCCCGAGATTCTCCAGAGCTTACATAAATACATGGTAGGAATTGTTTGGCGTATGATTAAATGAAGAACCCTCACTTCCTAAAACTGATACAACAAATCCAAAAAGGAGGGGAGTTGAGGGAGGGGAGGAAGATTCATGTAGCCACCAGGATAACACTGATGTGTGAATATCCCACTGAAAGTCTATTAAAGCTACTATTGTGCTTTTGAAGTACGGAGAAAGTGAGCCTGACTCTTTCACCAACACATGCAAAGGTAGATAATACCCATTTGCCATAAGGAGCAATAGTGGGCAGAAAGGCCGTGTGCTTCCTAGATGAACCTTGGAAAGCCAAGAATCAATCATGACCCTGGCAAAATGCAAGAACATAATACGAATCCCAAAGAATGAAATAGCGTTTCATTAACAGCACTAAGCAGTATCACTGGATTCAAAAGGAAGGTCCAAATTGACTTCAGAAATAAAGATATAACCGGGATGATGACTATGAAATATCAGGGACTCAGTTCTCCAACTTGACAAGCTACTGAAGAGTAGGAATGGGTAAGAACGAAGCCAAACACAGCTAACAAGTGAAAATAGTACTCTTTATTACTATACAAATGTATTTATAAGACTCTCTGACTCTCTCTCTCTCTCTCTCTCTCTCTCACACACACACACACAATAGAGGGGGGGAAGAAGAGAGAGAAGATACAGGTAGTCTCGACTTACAACCTCAATTGAGCCCAACATTTCAGTTGTTAAGTGAGAATTTTGTTGAGTTTTCCCCATTTTACGACCCTGCCAAAGTTGTTAAGTGAATCACCACACAAGTTAGTAACCCAGTTGTTAAGAGAATCCAGCTTCCCTGTTGATTTTGTTTGTTAAAAGGTTTCAAAAGGGGGATCACATGACTTTGGGACATAGCAACGGTCATAAGTATGAACCAGTTGCCAAGCATCTGAGTTTTGATCATGGGGATGCTAAAAAATGTTGTAAGTGTGAAAAACTTAAGTCACTTTTTTCAGGGCTGTTATAACTTTGAATGGTCACTAAATGAACTGTTTTAAGTCAAGGTTACTACCTATATACTATTAAGACCTAGCTTAATCTAATACTGACAACCAGATGATTTAATTTTCCACTGTTTTGCTTTTAATACAGAAATATTTTACTGTTAGCTGTTTTCCTCCTCTTCCCACATTTACTGTCTTCAACAGGGACTTAAGAATGCCAACAGTTTCTCTCCTTAACATTCACTTGCCCGTCTCTCAGCGCCTAAACCATGTAGTTTTCTCTGCCGCTGTCCAGGATTGTATTTTCTTTCTGCTGGCTCTTTTCTGCAGGTTCTTCTTTGATTTCAGCTGCCTCAGGCTCCTTCCTGGTTCTTCTCCCTGACCATGGATTCTCTGGCTTCTGGCTCTCCCAGCCATTGCCTCTTCTATTGCACACCTTCTTATTCCAGCAACTTCTCCTGCCAAACCTGGAGAAATTACTCTACATCCCATCACCCTTCTGTGGCTTCTTTTCTACTTCTTTCATTTGAAACCTATGTTCCAGCTCGCAGGTGATTCTACAGAGTTTTAAACTGTTTTTTTCCCTTTCTCTAAAAGTGCCTACAAGCTGGGAAGCTGACATATCACTACGGAGGGAAAAAAAACCTTTGATCTTGATAGTCACACTTAACATTTTCTGTTTCAGTGCACTTTATCTTTCTACATAAGCCAAAATCAGACTGAGAAAACAGAGCAGTTTCCATGAGATGGAAGTAGTTCTACGTTCAAAGTTTGTTGATTTTATCAAAAAGAACAAAAGAGATGCTCCAGGTCCAAAGCAGTAGACCTTTCATGATGCTTTATCAGCTGGTTACAGCAAAAAAGGAATACCACCCAAGGAAAAGGAGAGACTGGCTACTGGGCCACATGATGAGGAGTTTAAGTTTGTAAACCTTTTAGTTTTGCAGTAGTGGGACCAGAGTGATCAGAGCTTCATCTAAGTTCTATTAATGAAAACCTGATTAAACAGCACACAAAACAATATAGTACAATATCTATATTGTACATGCGTTTAATAAAGACAGTAATTGTTAGCTCAAAGTATGTAAAGCCTAAGATAACTGGTTCTCTTAAGGGTACGAGGCTGATGCTTTCCCCTAAGAACAGAGACACTAATTCGCATCACTGAAGTCTGCTCTTCATGACACATATTATTAGTGAAAGTGAATCATGCCCTGATTTAACAGATCTCTACAGACAAGGCTACAAATCTAAGGGTTTTAGGGTCCATCAGTCCATGGACAGGCAGATGGTATATAAATGGAGAAAATCCAATTAACATTGCTACTCTTCCCAGAATCAATTGTCCAAAACAAATAAAATCAGCTGCATATAATTTACCAAGAGACACAAAAAAAAAATTCCTGGGTAACAGCAAATTCTTTGCAAACCACTACTTCATTGTCTGAGTAAATGAGGAAAAAAGGATGGAATGGGGTAGCATTAATGGAATAACAGGTTATGTATGAATCTTCTGTCAACAGGGAGAATTTGATTGATTTCTTAGAGACAGGACAGTCATCAGACAATTTCTGGAACACATGAGGAGGAATGGAAGAAATGAGAGAGCTAGTTTGCCACCTCTGAAAAGCTTCCTCTCGGAGACTGGCCTGTCAACTAGAAGAATGATGGCAAAGCAAACAAACACTGTTGATGCCTAGTCAAGGGCTAGGTTTGCACCCACAACACTGGCATTCATCAAATGGGGCCCTTAGGTTCAGAAAACCAAGCTAACAACTGTAAGTTAAGGAGATTAATAAGTAAGGGGAAAAATAAACAACTAAGATAAAAGGAAAAAACCAGTCAAGGATGAATAAATTAATGCTGTAGTGGTTGAAAACCAATGGAAAAATG
Organism: Ophiophagus hannah; assembly: GCA_000516915.1. Lineage (NCBI taxonomy): Eukaryota > Metazoa > Chordata > Lepidosauria > Squamata > Elapidae > Ophiophagus > Ophiophagus hannah. The sequence continues at coordinate 441,344 of AZIM01000535.1, read as the reverse complement.
AGATGGGAGTCACACCATGTTCTGTGGTACAAATGGGGAGGAACAGACCAAAACAACCTGTATAAGCTCTGGAAGGTACCAAATAAAATCCTGAACAAGCAAATAAACAATGAACATGAAAAATCAAGAGCCCAGTGAATAATTAAAGGAACTGCCATCTGTTTGAGATCTTAAGAGGAGCTACAGCACTATCTTGAGATGTAATTTCCTAAAATATTCTTGAGTATAATGGGAGTGAGATTATAAAAGGAAATGTAAGAAACACAATTCTAGTTAAAACCATTTTTTATTACCAATTAACCGTATTTTTACTTACATCATCATACAGAAGATTCACAATGCCCTGTTGCATGCTGTCTCTTCTTCTGAAGAAATCTTTAAAAAAAAGATTTGCAAATTTACATTATAAAAATCCTGAATACACACAAAATATCCATGAGGTATATTTTAAAATAGTAAAGAACAACCACAATATATAATGTAACTTGTCTTTTAAATTAACAATATTCCATTATGTGTTCATTTCTTTAGTCATCAGATGATAGCACACTCTATAAAATCACCAGCAATGGAATTACACAAGACTCCACATAAGGCCACAGATGCTTGCCCCTCTATGTAAAATCTTTTGCCATATTCACTGCACTGTAAGGCTAAAGTAATCTGAAGAATAATGTTTGCCATCTTGTCAATAGTACAAGTCAAAGCATTGGGACTTTGAAATGAGGCTTGATTTTTAAGCTGACAACTGTTTGAGGGTACTCCCACTTTCAGTATGAAAAAGCCTGTGGAGTTACACATAATGGCTAAAGAAATTTGCTGCAAGAAAAAAAATAGGAGGAATTTTCAGAGCTTTTTCTAGGCAAATATGTTCTACTTATGCAAACTGGTCTATATCCAAGCAATGAATACTTGCTTTGTAAAATCAGAATATATTATATAAATCCAACACTTACCTGTTAAAGCACGAAGCTTCACACAGCAAGCCACATAATCATCAAAAGAAATCCTGCCATTCTTGCTGTAACGTTTTACAATAGCAATTAAAGTCTGTGGGCTTAGTCTGTATCCTAAATAAGTAGTTAGAAAGAAAAACACACTTTCAGGACAGAAAGCTTAGAGAATTTTTCCAATATTTGGGTATCATAAATAATTTACAGTAGTCACAACCAATCTGAGATAGTTCAACAGAGATACAGTGAATAAAGTATAGCAAGTTAAGATGATTTGTTAAGACTACCCCTTAAGAATACTATATTGCTCTATTGTGCAATTACAAAAGACTAACTTTCCCAGATGTAGGAAAAGGAATACAGTCCATAAATTTCTAACCTAAATTAGATAACCAGCACTAGATTTGAATGCAGAAAACTCTGGTCTACCTGTGTAAGTTAGATTTCTAAATCAGCAAAGCTTTACTTACCCATAGCTACAATAACTTGAGTCAGCACATGAAATTCCACAGTTCCACTTCGGTCTTGATCAACCAACATGAAATTGTGTTTCCAAGCACTGAGAGCAGTCCAAAGTTCTTTAAATTCATTATATCCCATTTTTCCAGTATTCTGTCTCTAGTGTTATGTGTTAAGAAGCATACCAGCTTGTGGATAGGTGATTAAAAGAATAAAAATATAAATGTTTTACTTGTATGGATTCTGTTACTGTTCTGCACACTTGTGCTGCAATTTTGCTCATGTTTTAAACAGATAAGTCATAAAGATCATTTAGCCAAAAAATACCCCATGTTCTTCTTACTTTGCTCTTTTAGAAAACACCACCTTATCAATCTAAACCTTTTAACACTGGTATTTGAACAATTCTCAAATTAAGCTTGACTTTGGTGACAATAGTAATACCTCTAATTTTCTTAAGCAATATTATGGAAGTAATTTGCCAGTGCCTTCCCTTAGGATGTATTTTTCAATTCCAGAATCTCACTTACAGCCCTAGGATTTTGTTACAGTCATGCATTTAAGTACTAACCAGTCTTGAGAGCATCAAAGGATAGCTTAATGTTGCCACCTGCTGGGCATATACAAGATGTTACAGTACAGTTCAAAAATTATTTGGGGCTCCTACTTGCATTTCAATTGATGTAAATAAAAGTCCTTCCTTTAAAAGAGGAATTGTAACAGCAACAACAACAATAATAATAATTCTGGGAATCTATTATTTACGAGCTGGAAGCAATCTGAATTGGAACAGAGCTTTCCTACATATTTATTTTAAAATCAATGTGAAGTAGCTCAGATTTCACATTTAACAAATGCAGAAATATATTTTCTTATACAACTTCTAAGCATTTTACAGAGTCCCTGAAAATCAGGATAGACAACTTATAGCTTTCAATGTGAACCTAAGCCCTTTTTGCAGCCTACTGCACACACCAAAATTGTGCCACTGAAGTTTAGTGGAAAAATGACTGAATGTGTAACATAATTTCCATTTGTTTTGATAAAATAAGAAAAACAAGGGCATGAGGCCCCCTGTGAACTTCATGCGTCCATCTGGTAAAAGCCATAGTCCCACAAAATTAGAAGAGGTCATAATTTCCAGCCTGACCACTCTGAGAGTATCACTGCATCATGAATGTGTAAAAACACATTTAAGACATTTTCTACTTTGTTTAGCTCTTTTGACAACTGATCACTGTTTCATGATTGCCCTGTAACATGACATTCTTTCTTAGCTGTTTTCTGCATTGTGGTCAGTGGGCTGTAAATAAAAGACTGTAGTCTAAAATGGAACAAGTACAAATCAATCTTTAATGGGACCAGTTAAGAATATATGCAACCAGAAAACCTAGCTGCATATATTTTAATCATTAAATGAACCAATTAAATATTCTTATGTTTACAATCCTTAGTAAAAATCAGACTGATCCTGCCACTTCTGTTCCTTTATGTACAGAATTACAGTCTCCATCAGATGACCTGCACCTCAGGCAACAAACAAAAATGTATTCTAAATTTAACCCATAGTTATAGTTTTAAATTTTATGACACACTGCCCAACTTAGAACAACTCAATCTGAAGACTGACATCAGACATACTTTTGTCACATATAAATCTTGGTAAATTTCTAAAGCATGCAATTGCAGTTCCAGCTAAGCAGGATAAGATAAAGAAGAGACTGTGGAAGGAAGCCTCATGCTTGTTCCTAGTTTGGTATACTGTAAAAGTTTGCACAAATTATTCCACTTGCTCCGTGATTCAAACTTTCTTAATACATACTCTCACCTGCATTACACATTGATGTTTTTCAAGAGATACGTGAAAAATTGGAGAAATAAGCTCCATTAAATTCAGTAGAACTTACTTTTAAAAAAGAAACCCAGAAACAGACAATTTCAGCTACCTATTTTTAAAAGGATACATCTAACATCGATATCATAATTCTGCAGGTCTCCAAGCTGAATGCTGAAATTGCAAACAAAGTATTAATTCTAAAGCACCAGATCAATTTCAGTTGTAATCATTAGTGCTTAAAACAGGAACTGCAAATCTCATTTAAAGGATTACCATTCAAACTTACTGAATGTAGCAATCAACTTGTTGAGAACAGAGCACCAATTGAAATTTCTCAGCTGGACTTAAGGCTCTGTTCACAGAGTTTTCCTAGGTGGAATGGTAGTTAAGAGGTGATAGGTGACATTTGAAAGCCAAGTCAAGAATGATACTACAAGGAGGGGCAGTCAGTCAGTTACCTTTCATGTATCACACAAAGAGATTAAAATTCAGAGTCACCATCCTAGTTTCTTTCTCTTCCCTGTTCCTTCCTCTCACCCTATCTCTATCATGGTTTGCTTTGCTTTTCATTTGCTCTTTCTGCTTAAAAGAATGGAGAAGGGATATGTGTTTCCATGCATAAAAGTTGGTATATATTAGTTTAAGGGTCTTGTAATGCAATAACAGGAAAATGAATGTAAATAAAATGTTTAACATTAATTGAATTAACCATGATTAATTACTGCTGCCAAAGTCACTGGAAGTTGGGTAGCATAAAAAATATTGCTTCCGTTCTGGACCTTCCTTTCTTTAAGAATATAGCTTCTGACAGAGATAAACATTAACTTATACAGGTAGTTCTCAACTTACAACAGTTTATTTAGTGACCCTTCAAAGTTACAACTGCCCTGAAAAAAAGTGACTAACGACCATTTTCCACACTTATGACTGTTGCCGCATTCCCAATGTCACATGATCAAAATTCAGACACTTGGCAACTGATTCATATTTATGACGGCTGCAGTGTCCTGTGGTCATGTGATCCCCTTCTGCGACCTTCTGATCAGTAAAGTCAATGGGGAATTCACTTAATAACTGCAGTGATTTTCACTTAACAACTGCGGCAAGAATGGTCGTAAAATGGGGCAAAACTCACTTAACAACTGACTTGCTTAGCAACAGAAATGTTGGGTTCCACTGTGGTTACAACTATCTATACAGGTGCATGTGCACGTATAAGTGTATCATATCACCTAATTAAGAGGGCATTTTCAAGACTAATTTCTATTACTGCTTGCAATCTTTTGATTAGCAAAGGAAGAGAACCAGTACTTTTTTTGCCTGCTTGTTTTCCTTTTGATGAGGGAGATCAACTTGGATTTAGTACTACATGCAGTAAGTAAACAACTAATGATCTAAGAGGCAATTTGCAGGTTACATAGAGAACTCAAATTAATTTTTATACCTCTGGGAGGATCCTCCATCAGCTTTGGAATTTTCAAAGCATAGTAATTTATTTTCAACAGAGGTTAAAACTATGTGTGCACCTTCTCTCTTTAATACACTTCAAAACTATGGGGAAATGATTCAACTATTTGGATCCTGCTTGACTTGGAGACATCATTGGGTTATCACTGGCAAAGCATCTGAAGGTAAAAACTATCAACATCCCCCAAATGTAGTCTCTGGATACAAAAATCGACTTCTCCCATTACAGATGAAAAAAGGATCACAAAACAGTTACAGGTACATTATTATAAAACAGTCCAGAATAATAAATTCAACAACAATCTTACGAGAATATGTTCCACTGATTCCAGACTGTGTTAGACATCTCTGTAGTTCCTCCGCATCCACTTCACCATTCTGTAAAATGAATGCATACAAATTTGAGGTTCAAGGGATTAGCAAAACTGGTAACAGAAAATTAAGTACTCATGCATTCTATACAGTTAACGTACTGTTCTACTTAAATTCAAATAGTTTACTTCACAAATATACCTCAACTATATATTTGCTATACAGTACTAGTTATTTTACATAAGTAAATCACAATGGACATGTTTTCAAAATCACAAATAAATTGTAACTTCCTCATTTGAGACATTTTACAATAGGACAGATCATAAAAACTAGTTTTTACAAATGTTGAACTTAAAAAAACCCCGTTTCATGTGCAAGCTTTGCAAATTATGAGACAAACCATTTAAAATAAACAAAAAACTTCTCTCCCTATTTCTCCATTCCAGGCAGATCCTACAGAGTTTCTCAGGTTAGTTCAAATCCAGCTCTATACAAAAATATACAAGACCAACAATTCATAAGTTTAGAGTTATCCATATCAAATTATAAACTACAAACATAAAGCTCATCCAGACAAAATAATCTATATAATGAAAGTCTTTAAATTAATGTGTCAAGCTACCTTAATATCCATGTAAATTTGCTATCTGTTTGAGCAACAGCAAATTCTCACATGGGAGAATATTCATTCAAAAAGACATGAAATGCAGCCTTTCAGCTACCGTACCATTGCATTATGATGCATTATCTTGGTAATACAAAAAAAGACTTATCTTAAAATATATTAAAACATAAAAGTAAGCAATCTAAATATATCCAAATTAATTTACAGCAATGATTAAAAAAAAACTTTGTGAGCTTCGCCAATGAAAGCATAAGGAATGGTGGATATTGAAAATCCTGTTGCTTGATTTGGCCTTAAGCAAAATTCCTTAATCTAACATGGGAATCATGTACTGACTTCTCAGAGGTTTCTCAGAAGTGTTTTTCCAAAACGAATGGGCATATCTTTTTCCTGGCTAGATTAAAAAAAACAGGATCAGGCTGATATAAAGTTCTCCATAGAAAGTAAATATTACTCATATTGACAAAAATTCAGTACTTATGATATAGCTTTTCTACAAGACCTATGTAATTGGGGTGATTGTTCATAATGATTGTACAAAACACAAATATACTTTTGTAATTACCACCAAAGCAAAAGGATTTTCGCTGGATAAGTTCACACGGCACAAGGAAAAGATTAAATGAATCTTGATTTAGACATTTCTGAGTCTCTTTGTCAGTTCATAATGCAAGAACACTCAGAAACTGTTTCAACTGCCTTTCTTTACCCTCCCCTCCAAAAACAATGCCCATGTTACTGCAAGTTTCTACCTGATCAGTTCTTTTGAGTGTCAAAGGCCCACGCTTCCATCACCCCACTGGTCTTGCTATATGGCAGATGACATTGTGCTTATTTGACTGGTACTTCAGGAGTGAATGTTTATTCCTCCTATAAAAAACTAAATTTACTAAAATATTACAGTTGAGAATTAAGAAAAATATGGAAGTCAGCAATGACGATCCTACTTATGAAAAACTAAAAACACAGAAAAACTCCCTGTTCCAGATAGCTACTTTAAAGCAGTGGTTTTCAAACTATGTTCTGGAAAACTCCTGAATTCCTTAGAAACCTATCATGTAGTCTTCAATATAATCAGTCACATTATCTCCCCCCCCCTCCAAATATAGGTTACAGTGCTATCTATGCTATTAAACTTCTCCTGTAGAACTGTAGAAGAAGTTGCAATAGAATGCTGGGGTTATTCTAGGCTGTGCTCTGTTCAATTGTCAGCATTTTACATCTAAGGATGTTAGGCTACATTAAACAGATCTTGTAACTGTATTTAGAATTCCAGCCCATTTATTCAAAATCACACAGGTTGATTCTGAGAACATGTTATTCCAGAACACACTGCACAATCCTTTGCTATGCAGTTGAATTCTACAGCTGATATATAGCATGTTCTTTAACAAATGTCAGCAAATAAAAACTTCTCTCAAGATACAGAGCTTGAAAACCCTGCTATAAAGCAATGGAAAAAAATGAAAAAGCAATGGTATTTCATGTTTTCCTCACTTGCAAAAATGGATCACCTAGTACAGGTAGTCCTCGACGTACAATTGTTCATTTATGACTGTTCAAAGTTACAACGGCACTGAAAAAAGTTACTTATGACAATTTTTCATAGTTACAACCTTTGCAGCATCCCCATGATC
>AZIM01000535.1:247165-259009 GCA_000516915.1 Ophiophagus hannah | reverse complement strand
AAAAAATTTGAATCCCACCACTGTTGTATACACAATTTCTTCTGAAAGAACATTTTTTGTATGCTTTTTCTGAAGCTACAAACTGCACTGAAACATTTGGAGTAGTAGTAACTCGGGAAACAAGGTACATTTTGACTGACTAAACATGCTTCAGAGTGACAGGGAACAAGATTCTCCAACAACCAAATGAATCTGGGAGTCTCCAGGCGACACCTGACACGTTCCTGCTGCTTGTCCCCATCATCTGGCCTTTGGATCCAAGGAAGTTTGTCCAAATATATCCCATCAACAGTTCCCATCAACCCAGTCATGTTGGCTATGCATATGTGGCGCTGGATTGGGAAAGCTGCCTCCAACGGCATCATAGAGCAGCTGTTCTGCATTAAATACAAACATTCTGTGTAAACAGTTGGGCTGGGGACTTAAAAAACAAATCAGTAAGAAACCATCAACCACAAAGAAGTTCTACTTCCCATTCAAAGGCATTCGGTTCTGAAAAAAAAATCTAATTTTATTTAGCACACTTTCGCAACATTCCCAAGGACCAAACCAAGGAGGCCTTTTTTCTGGCGACAGGAAGGCTCAGAGTCACTCGGCCAGACGTCCAAACCCTGGTTCACCCTTCTTTTTTTCTTTTTTGGTCCAGAAGTTGCTTGGACTTGTCCTCCGTGTGCACAGCAACCGGGTCTGTTCACTTCACACGCGCGCCAAAACCTCTGCCTCGTCCCCACACCCAGTTCCACCGGTTGAACGGCGTCCGCGCTCTCTCCAAACCGCGGGGAACTTCCTGCCTTCGTGGCAGGGGCGGGCGTTTTGCTTTCTTTCTTTTGGGGTTGCCTTTCCCCACGCCTTGGCACCTCGCCCCCATATTGTCTTCCCCGCCTTCGGTTCCCCCTCCACCTCTTTCTAACCTTCTCGCCCAACCTGACTCCTCCCTTCTCTTCCTCCCTCCCTCCCTCTCTCTCTTTCTCTCTCTCCCCGGTTGCTTTTCTGCGGCCGCGGTGCGCCACAGCGGGGCCCCATCCTGACAGGGAGTGACAGCCAAGAGAAGATTTTTGCCCTCCGTCTCCAAACTTCTCTAATGTTTAACTTGGCGCTGCTGACGGCCCAGCGTATCCGGGACAGGAGGGCAGGGACGGAGGGAGGGAGGGACGGAGCCCGAGGAAAAGTCGCCCGCCGTTGTTGTTTTCTCCCCTTTACACACTGATTTCCCTGGAAGCCAAAGAACCGGCAGGAGCTTCCCGCAATGAAGGTCAGTAAGTGGGTTTCGCCCCTCACGTCTAGCTCAGCAGCGGCTGTTCACGCGCGGAAAACTGAGGCGAAACTCCTCTAGGTGTTTCCTTGCGCGAAGGCAAGGAAGGCGACTCGGTGACGCTCGCCTATCAGCTCGACGCTTTCTGGGTTCACCGTTTTCTGTGCTGTTGCCGGTGAACGTGTGCGATTTAAGGCGCCCCAAGATTCAAACGTTTAGCCTCCTTAGCCGGCCCCGCGCTGCTGCACACGTGGCGGTATCGTTTCCAAAGAGGGCGGTTTTGCTGTGAGCATGTGAAGGGAACATTGCACGTCGGCACTGCTGAACAACACTTAAGTGGATAGCCTCGTCCCTCCAAAAGAGCCTCCCAGCTGTGTCTTTAAAAAGGCAACAAAACGTCAATCAGTAGCAGAGTTTCTTAATCTGGGGCGAAACTCTTGAGGCTCAGATCGATTTTGACAAACATTAAAAATGCAGGAGTGCTTTTTCTCTTGCTTTGAGATTAAACCAATTTCGGAGTTCAATTTTGTGCTCGCCCTTGGGTAGTTGCAAGCCACATATTCCAATCTGCTTTGGCAGGAGACGAGGACCACAGAAATACTCCTGCCCTGTTTTGTTTGTTCACAGCATTCAGAAGTGTATTTCTTTTTGAAACAAGAGACAAAAAAGCGGGTTGATTTGCATGCCTATAGTATAAAGGTGAAACCTGTATGATTATAGCATAGATGTTCTCATAGTAGAGAAATTGGCACCTAACCTCATGAAATCAACACAGGTCCAGGCAAGGATCTGCAGTATTGAATGGGAGTTACCAGGTAAAAGGACTGTATGTAAAATCCAGTATAATCCTTGTGGACAAGTTGCTAGAATAAATGTATAACTCCTGAGATTCTACCACCCCTTAGAGAAATAAATTTTATATTATAATCTTACTATTTATATCTTGATAAGAGTGTTACATGGCAGGTTGTTTGTATTAAATGAGTAATCAAAGGGGAAACAAATCAAATAGCTAAAATCAGTTGGTGATAAATTAAATACGGTCAATTTGGGGTAGTAGTTAAAGAAGGAATTTTAAGGAACTAGGAGTTCTAAACCTGCCTTGGGTGTGAAGCTAGCTGAATGACCATTGACCAATCCTAGTCCTCTGAAGAAGGCAGTGACAAACCACTGCTGAAAATCTTGCCCCCAAAACAATAAAGACTTGTACATGTACACTGAAGAAGAACCTGATTCAAAGGAAGTAATAGTAATAACAATAAATACAACTGGAGAACAATCCTGATGATTGGTGAGGGTGTTTTTTAAAATCTGCCAAGGCCTGTTGATAATCTAGTTGTATTTAGCTTTATTCTCCATGAAAAACAAGCTCCCCCCCCCAATCCTTTGAATATTGTAGCTTCAAGGCTAAGTTTATCACAAATGATTGGTAGGATGATTGAAGGAAGTTTTTGTTCACGGATGCTTTTAAAATGCATAAAACCTAATTAGTACTGTGAATTCAAATAATATGTTAACATAAAATTAAAATAAACCACTCAACTGTGAGAAAAAGAAACCTGTTCTATTTGTATGTGCAGATGAGGGTTACTACTTTATAATGTCGTGGCTGTGAATTAGAGAAATGAAATTCCTAGAATTTTTGAAACTTATTAGGAAAACTACTGGGTTTTTTTCGGGGGCGGGGTGTTTAATAATGGAGGGAAATTGAATTTAGTTTAAGCACCCTTTATGAATGTACAGTCATTTGGTTACCTATGAAATGCATGACAGATAGTTTGGTTTGTTCATAAAAGTATGTTTGATGTACAGTATAAAATTGACAAATATGGTTTATTCACTCAATAAATGTAAATTTATATTTTAAATATACTTTAAAAAGTTTTTAACATGTTACAACTGATATTACAAAGTGATATTTTCTAAGAAATCTAGTACTATATCTCTTTTATGCCTTTGTAGGAAAAGGAGGCAAGTTCAGAGTAATGAAAATACAGGAAACCACCAATGTTGCAGAAAAAGAGTAGTGTGCATTCTGGATATATATCAAAAGTATTAATTTTTAGAAAGTGAGGAGAGAGGCACAGACCAAAAATCTTCATTTTGTCACATGAAATATTTTCTAACCACCTTCCTTTTTCTGAACATGAGGTGGTATACTTAACAACAGTTTCTAGTTTTTCCAATCTTTTATTTTTAATTTTACAGTAGACTTCTAAAAGTTGTCTTGTCTTGGTGCAGGTTCTTCTATTCTTTCACACGTTAAGTTACTTAAACCCAGAAATAGTGCATCTTCAAAAGACCTTCACATTATAATCATTGCATAAAAATGTAAAGAAAAATATTTGAAAATGTTTCATAATTTATTTTATTTTTTCATTTTGTGGTGAGGAAGTCCTTGGGAGAAAATTTATATATTTTTTTCCCCAGGCCTCCCTATGTCTCACACATTTACTTCATTTTAATAATATGGGGGATTTCGCTAACTTTTGTAACATTACAATCCTGGGTTTTCCAGTAAAAATAAATGGAGATTTGGGGTAGTTTAAAGGACAATGTTCCTCCTACAAGCACACAATTAAATTACAGAATTCACAGTAAGTGTGGATAGCTTTTGAAGGGAATTACTACAACTCAAGGAAGATAAAAGTTACCAGTGGTTGCTATCCATGCCAACATAGTAGGTATGCTTTTCTGGATCACCACTGTAGCAGCATTCCATATGATATCAACATTTCTGCTAATGCAATTCTCTGAAGAATCATTGTTGGAAACTGGATGTTGCAGTAAATAAGCCCTTAGCTTCATCAAGAAGATCTTTCCGAGTTTCTAACATACATTTAACTTCTTGATTTGTTTCTTTCCAGACAGTACTGAAATGCTTATTAGGGCTTCTTGCACTTGGAGTTATCATTACAGCCATAGTTGTTCCAGTAGTTTTGCTAACAAGGGATGGTAAGTTTAATCATCACTTCCTATTTTAGTATTGTAAAAAAAAAATTGAAACTGCCTTCTAAAGCCTTCTGCCAGAGCCTCTTTACCTAAAACAGAGCCAAAAAATGTATCTGGTGTAAAAATCAGGGTTGTAAAAACTTTGAAAATAAAATATTCTTGAAAATAATTCAAATAATTCAGTGTGTTTGTTATAGCTTGAACACAATACCTGCCTGCTACTTATTAAAGCAGCCTACTTTTTTAGTTTCTATGTAAATCTGACAAAGGGCAGCTGTTCCAATAAATCATTGGATGTAATGCTACACCTTTAAAATTATTTATATAGTTTTCTTTGTAATATATTTTCAATAATATAAGAAATAGGTTGTAGAAATAAGAAAAACAGATATAAATGGAGAAATGCAGGTGAATGAGCAACAAATCTGACACATAAAATTAAATCATTCTGAACGTAATAAGAAACTTACAGTATTATCAGATATTTCATGTCCATTTTCTGGTCAAAATTCATGTATACCTGTTAAAAATTATAGTTGAATCAAACTATTTTTATAACAATAATGCCAGGTGCAAAATGTAAACTAAAATTATTGGTTAACTATATTAATCATTGAAAGAAAATGATAAATATTGGATAACTCATTTTACCAATATTATAAATTATATATTAAAATATGAGCTCTAAACCCCAAATATCTCATGTGGTACAATTCTTTGTATAAGATTGCAGTTCAAGAATAGATTCCAATTAAAATTAAATTCTCATTGGATCTGCTTTTTCAATACAAAATTATTCTGGACATTGAAGGCACAGCACCACATTTAATTAATCATTTTTCTGAAAAGCTTTTTTCAATAAAAGGCATATAAAATCTAAGCAGACGTGCTGATATTAATAGTTTAGATTTAAACAAACTCTTTTTGTGTCCTTGAGTTGATTTAATTTTTTTTATTAAAGATTATAATTGCAATAGTAAAATCAATTTAAATTTTAAAAAGAAGGAAAGAATAAAAATGCAAAGGAAAAAAGACACAGAAGATAGAAAGAAAGTAAATAAAGTAAATATAAATTATAAATATAAAAATATGATAAAGAATTTCAACTGGAGAGATCTATGAGAACAGCCTTTTCTGCTGTGGCTGCCATCCTTTGGAACACCTTTGCCAGAGGTGAGATATACCTCCATCCTTCTGGCCTTTCAGAAGGGCCTTAAAACTTGGTTCTGCTTTTAATTAAAATCTTTAGTTCCCTCTAGAATCCAATTTTTAAAATTGCTTATCTCTATTATGTCTTAGAAAAAATTCAAATCCACTTTCCCACAGGAAAAAATTCTGATTAATTCTCAAATTTTATTCCAATTTAATCCATTTATAACTTTCTAAAATCCAAATTTTAATTAGCTTTTTACTGGGTTGTTTTTTTTTTTTACAGAAATATCATTTCTAAAGCTTGTAGTTAAGTATTTTTTTTTCTTTAAGGATTGAAGGCAGAGTCACCCAGTATTTTCAGATATCTCTATTCGAAGATCTCTAATAGCTGAAAAATAGTTTATATCAAATTTCCAAAAGTGATTAGAAAAATGAGTAGATTAGAAAAGAATTTAGTGTGTTTTTAAAGACATTGATCATAATCTGAGCAAGATAGTTATTCCCTCAACTCCCAGAAACTCTTAAGTCCGCTGGAGACCACTGGTTTACAGTCTCCTGGTGAGAAGCAACTGTCTGGAGGCAATCTCACATTCTCTTTTTGTCTAGAGAGATTCAAAGAATCAGTCTATTTACTGGCTATTTTTTCTTTGCTACATTTGTCACCTTCATTTCAGTCTTCCATTTCCTTCTCCAGGAGTCCCACATTGGAATCTATTTTTGGCTCCTAGCAACTGCCTCAACTAGTCTCTGCAGTTTTCTTGGCAGAGTTTTTTTGGTAGCTGTTTGCCATTATCTGCTTCTTCCAAGGGCTGAGAGAAAGTGAGTAGCCAAAGTCACCCAACTGGCTTTGGGTCTAAGGCAGAACTATACTCTCGGTCTCCTGGGTTCTAGCTTTAACCACAACCTCAAGCTGGCATTCGGATAATTGCATTACATTTAGAATATTTATACATTAAGATGCTCTATACCAGAGTCTGGGGGCCGGATCGGGCCTGTAGGGTGCTTAGATCTGGCCTGTGAGGCCACTCTGGAAACATTGAAGGACTGGCCCGCGGTAACTCTACCAGCAAGAACAGAGCTTGGGAGGGGTGCCTAAGGCCTTCCCAAGCTCCATTTGCTCTGACAGAGGATTGCAGGAGGCCATCACAGGCAAAAACAGAGTTCGGAGCCCATTTTCGCTGCAGAGCATTCGGGCCACCACAGGCATCCCCAACATGAGTGACATTGAACCAGCCATGCCCACCCTGGCCATGCCCACCCTGGCTCCCGAACGTTAAACACAAACCTGATGCACTCCTCAATGAAATCGAGTTTGACACTCCTGCTCTATACTAAAACTGGAAAGCGGCCAAAATTCAGGCTCAGTTATTCAGAAATTTTGCTCTGAGCATATAGGGTGTGGAGAGCCAGTTTGGTCTAATGGTTAAGTCACTGGGCTAGAAACCAGGAGACTGTCAATTCTAATCCCACCTGAGGCATGAAAACCAGATGGGTGACCTAGAGACAGACATTTCTCTCAGCCCAACTCACCTCAAAGTTTATTGTTGTGGGGAAAATAGGTATTCAATATTTTTACAGACTTTAATTATTTGTAAAAATAATAAAGGTGGAATACAATTGAATAAAATATGCTAAAAATGAATCCATAAAAATGAATCCACTGGTAGCATAAATTTGATCTCATTTTTGTTATATCAGATGAAAGTGGTTATTCATTACTGTATACTTTAGCTTAAATCAGTTCAGTAGCTATTTAGTAGAATTTGTATAACATTACACTTATTAAACGTCAAATTCTGAATGAATTCGTGGTCAATGAACACTCACAGTTCCTGTGTGTTTTAGAATTTATTATCCTTGTGAATTTTAGAATTTATCATTCATGAGAATATGTGTATCTGCAAAGGAATCATTGAAACAGCTTCTTACAGAGTGGAACTTTCTTTTTGTGTTTTACATATGAAACTGTAACAGAAACTTGGCATATAGAAAAAAAGGGAAGTTTCCTCTTTATAGAATATGGATCTTAGCTTGTTTACTATATATACCATGTCTCAGTAAAAATCTAATAAAATCTCTTATCTGAAAAGCTAGAAACATTTGACAGCTGATGAGATTTTATTAGACTTTTACTGAGATACTAAAGTTGAACTTTGGTCTTTTATTATGCCTGTTTTTTTTTAATGATTGATGACTCCTGATGCTTCTGGATGCATCTGTGATCTGAATGATTTCTGATTACAAGGAAAGGAAGTAAAGATTTGGATGGTAGTACATGCACTGACAGTCTGCTAGTGACAAAATAACCTGAGCTGGATGGTAATTGATTGGAATATGTCAAGGACAGGGTACTGAGAGTTCAGTCTCATTCCTCTTCTTCCTTCCATCTTTCCCAGCATTACAGGTAGTCCTTGACTTATGACTGTTTAATGATGGTTCAAAATTACAGTGCCCTAAAAAAAATGACTTATGACCGATCTTTGAAGTTATTACATATTGTATCACTTCTGCTATCATGTGATTGCAATTTGGGTATCCCATTTACAATGGTTGCAGCATTGTGCAGTCATGTGATCATGACTTGTGACCTTCCAGCTGGATTCTGACAAGCAAAGTCAATTGGAGAAGCCAGATTCACTTAATGACCATGGTAAAATAATAATAAAACCAGGTCCAATTTGCTTAACAACTTAGCATCACTTAGTGACTGAAATTCCAATTGTGATCCTCAGCTAAGGACTACTTTTAGAGTCTTCTTCAGAGAAAATATAGAGTTACAATTAATTATGCCAATAAGCCATGGACTTCATTGTCTATACATGATGCTTTGAATTTATAGGCAACTTTGTTTCTCAGAGCTCATGTCTACAGCTGGCTTCCTCACACTTTTTTTTTTTGCAATACCTGTTTATTTTGTTGTATTCTTTCTNAAAAAAATACTATAAGCAGAGAGATAAAATTATAGAAGAAAGGCAGAATATAATACTGTAATTTTTTAATTTATGTATGCATAAATAACATGGTACAATAAAAGCTATTATTAGATCCATACAATTGATGAAGCTGCTAATTTTTAGCAAAGCCTCTCCTGGGAAATTGAGTGAAAGGCCACCTTCAGATCGATAAAGCAGCATATAGAAATTACTTCGCAAAAATATATATATATTTTTTTTATTATTTTATTACTTTATTATTTCAGAAACATCAAACAGAAGAAAGATAATTNGCAAAAATATTTTTTTTTTTATTTTTTATTATTTTATTACTTTATTATTTCAGAAACATCAAACAGAAGAAAGATAATTCAAAATTGCTGTGGGACAAGAGTTACAATAATAATCAAATAAATTATGGAATAGAATCATTAAAGGATGCAAATGGATGGACAGAATGAAATGTGAATGACAAAAATTAAAATAATTTTCAATTATTTTAATAATTTTTATATTTTAATAAATAATTAAATTGAATTGTTAAATTGTCCCATGGAGAGTTTTCTCGTAGCGAGTTGGCTGTGGTGAGTTGTCTTGCGGCGAATTGGCCATGGTGAGTTGGCCATGGCAAGTTGGCTGTGGTAAGTTGGCGAATTGGCCATGGTGAGTTGGCCGTAGTGAGTTGGCTGCTGTGAGTTGTCCTATTCCTTCACAACAGGGTGATAGCATCCTTCAAGGTGAACCTTACTTTTTTTTTCCTTTTCTTTTATTAGCAGATTCCGATACCCGCAGAAAATTTTCCTTGGAGGATTATCTGAATAATGATTTTCAGTACAAATCGTATAATGTGCGGTGGATGTCAGGTAATGAGCGTAAGCTTTTGGAATGCCTTAGAGCGGTTTCATTTTTTTTTACAAATATATGTTGGACAACGAATGAGAGTTGTGTCCAAATCACACAATCTTTGGGAGCATTATTCATCACAGTCTCACAAGATTTGTTTACACAATCAAAAGTGTACATTCTTTCTCAAAGCTTTATGTCAGTGATCAGCTAACCAATCACTAACATGGCTAACAGCATACAAAATTCATCTAAGAAATATTTGAAACAATTGAACGCTGTTTTGCCTCTCATTGTCCCGACAGCCTCGTGATGAGCTTTTATCCAAATTTGATTGTATCCCTTTTTTCAGAGAGAAGCCCTAGCAACAGTGATAGATATATACTTTTTTATATATATACTGGACAGCGTTTGAAGCTTATCCAGAAATTGTAGTCCTTTCTGGCGTTTGAGAGTTGCTTCAGCAATGGGACCCCTGTATTGTAGTCAGTACATGGCTTACCAATTTGTTCACAAGTAAATTCGGAGTACTATATTGATTGGTGAAGCCTTGGATTCCTTGGCTGCCTGTATGATCCTCTCTTCCAAATAGAACTGTTTGATGAACTCCTGCGCTGTTTGATTAACTCTGGAAGGGATGTTNTAAAGCAGGAAGAAACCATGACAGGATTTTTTTTTCATGACTCTTTGGAGCACTGTCCCCCTTGAGATCTGTGCAGCATCCATCTGCTTAACATTCTGGAAAGCAATGAAAACCTGGCAGTTCCACCAAGCTTTTGCAACTGGGGCTGGGTGCAGGGCAGTGTGACTTTTAACATTTTGGTTGTGATTATTATAAGCTCGGTTCCTGGGGTTTTAACTTATTGTTAAAATGCACTGTTTTAGATATTTAATTTTATGTGAGCTTCCTAAAACTTGTTGGAAGTGGCAGGATGTAAATCAGTCTACAATGGTTTTAGACTAAGCCAGCATCTCTAAATATTTCCTTTACTCTAGATGGGATGTGTCCTAGCCAACTAATTAAATCATTTTTGCCCCATCATCCCCACTTCATTTTTTATAAATTCCACTTCATAAACATGGAGTGTCAGAACTCATTTGAGAAGAATATTCTCAAACCACATAATAGTCAATTTAAAAATAAAGCGTTCTCTAACTCGTTTGAATTCATGCGTGATAAATAGACTGTTGTGACAATGAACTTAATAAATAATGCAGGATTTTTTTTATTGACTTTGTGTGGAGGGGAGAGATAAGGTTTTGTTTATTGGCACTGAATGTTTTCCTGTTTTTCTTCCCTTTTTAGGTCATGAGTATGTCTACACAAATCAGAACAATGTTTTTCTGTACAACATTGATGATGGAAAAGAGTCTAAAATCTTATCAAATAACACATTAGTATGTTTTTTTAAAAAAACTACTTCATCAGTTCAAAAGTGCTCTGAATTGAATATTTTCTTCCTTAAACAATGTTTTATTACTAATTTGTTTTGTTTTATCTACAGGAAAATTGGAATAGTTCTGTTGCAATATTGTCACCCGACAAAAAATTTGCTCTTCTGCGATACAATTATGAGAAGGTAGCAATGATACTATGCTTTTATATGCCACTTAGTATATTTGTATTGATAAAAATTGTTTTAATCCTTTACAACAAGGATTTCCAAACTTGGCAACTTTTAGACTTATGTACTTCAACTGTCAGAATAACTCAGCCAGGCTGCTGAGGAATTCTGGGAGTTAAAGTCCATAAGTCTTAAAGTTGCCAAGTTTGGAGACCCTACTTTACAAAGTGAATATGGATTCATTTTGGCATTTAGATAGGTGAGGACTTGAAAGGCCCTTTGCGGTTATTAAAATCTAGCCAGTTCTCCACATTGCACCAATCTCTTTTCAATGATTTTACTTTAGTAGTTATCTTCTATTTAATTTCTCATTCATTCCTAACTTCTTGACCACTAACACAATGGTTTTTGTAAACAATAACAAATTACTTACATCACACAGGTAGTCCTCAACTTAGAGCCATTTGTTTAGTGATCATTCAAAGTTACAGTGGTACTGAAAAAAAAACCCAACTGCAATGATTCACTCAACAACTGTGGTAAGAAAGATCATAAAATGGGCAAAATTCAGCTAACAATAGTTGTGCTTAGAAATTGATGTTTTGGGCTCAATTGTGGTCTTATGTTGAGGATTACCTGTACCTAGTTGTTTTACAAAACTTTAGGACTGCAGGCATGAGAGTGAGACAGTACTGAAGAGAAAAATTCATGGAGAAATATTAAAGATATAAGTATAAAGAATGCTGAAATTATAAGCATAAATAAAGGATTGTCACATCAGCTGTCCCTATAGAATGATATAAATTATATAAAGTCTTTTCTGAAGGCATCCTATTTGTGTAAGATACCCCACACAGTGCTTTCCTCTGGGCATATTTTTAGAAATAATTAGAGGTTTATATTCCCAACTGTATAAACTGTATTTAGCCTTACCTATAGGTTGGGAAAACAAGCCAACAAGCCAATTGTGAATTGTGGTTTTCATAATTTTACATTAAAATGGGTAAGGATTTTGAGGGCTCCAAAAGCTGACTTGGGAATTAGAGATGAAACAAATAATTTATTTATTATTTTATTTATTTATTTATTTGATTTGTCAATCGCTTACAAGATAATATGTATAAGGATAAACATAGTTATGAATACA
>AZIM01000535.1:232374-244004 GCA_000516915.1 Ophiophagus hannah | reverse complement strand
ATAATTGGTGCATTCAGTCTTTATCTGGTGGCATAAATTTTTGTATTGGCTTTTGAAGTTGACAACATGACCAGATTTGTTTTTCTGCCAAAGTGAAATGAAGAAGTCCAAACTTCTTCATAAACTTCTAATGAAGAAGGCCTGATATAACTCTTAATGTATGAAGAAAGTGTGATAACTCTTAATGTAGTTCTGGTTTGATTCCTTGCAGGGAGTTTTGAAGTTAATCTTGGCTTCAAGCACCACCATAGTTTAGGAGTTAGATGATATTGATTTGTTCTTAATTAAAACAAAAGCAAATTCTCAGGGCACCTTTAGATGACAGCTTTGCAACAGTTCAGAAGACACTATGAACTTGACCAATATATTGCTTTATTTGAAAAGGGAACAGGGCTGGTTTTCTCTTTTGGACTACTGCAGTGCTGAGGAATGTATTTCCTCTTTGGTTGAAATTTTTGCTTTGCTGATTTCTGAATTTAAGTCAACCGTAATTCCCGCTTCTCACTCAGTATTTCAACACCGTGTGCTTGTGAGTAACTCCTGAGAATATATTTCCCCCACTATGACTCCATGAAGCCATAGATATTAGGGTTGTACTATGATCTGGATTCAAAAGAAAACAATGGATTAGAATATGTGTAGCTACATACATCGCTTCTTAAATCATGTGTGCCTTTTCACTACAGGTAAAGCTGCAGCTTTTTCTCACTGATAGATAGAAGGTGTACATCATGCATACTCCAAATTGCATTTTCCTCTTTGAATCCAGAACATTATAAACTGTAGTGGTTGCATCTTTTGAAAAACCAAAACACAGATACAGTGGTACTTTGGGACTCATCATTAATTCATTCCAGGAGGTGCAATGAGAACCAAAAACGAGTATCAAACAAATTTTTCCCCTAAGGAGTAATATAGAAAGTCACAAGGTATCCAACATCAACAAGCCTAGCTTGTGCATTGAGTAGCAACCAAACAATGAATACCAGGACAAAATTTTCATATCAAAATGCGTTGAGTACCAAATTTGATGAGTTTCAAAGCAGTTGAATATGAAGGTACTCCCTGTACCCTTGAATTTGCCTCAACTCTTAGTCTGCAAGGACAAATGACTTCCATCTTAGCCTATGGCTGGTTGGAGTCCACAACTCCCAAGGATATATTCCAGTGAAGTACCTGATCCAATCCATCCACCACAACCATTGTCTATTGGAAAGAATGTTGCAAAATGCTGACTTGCTATCATCTCACCTTCACCTAATGTTTCCATTTATGTTAAAATGCAACGAAGGAACAACCCTTTGTAGTCAGATTCTCGTCACAGTAACTGCCCATAAAATTCTTGAAATGTTGTCACAAGGAGGTATTGAAAAATAAGATTGTGTGTGTGGGAGTGGTAACTATTTATTTGCCTTTTTGTAAACCTGAAGTAAGGAGATTTTTCCTTTTCTGAAGTCTGTGGTAAGAATGCCACTCATTTCATATCACTGATTCTGTTGGTCAGTCTGCATGTTATCAGAATTCCAAGATTGACAAAAAATATAGTTGTGATTTAGCTACACACTGCTTTGTGGAGAACTGGTAAAAGGGACCAGAGTAGCATTGAAATACCCTCAATGTGTTTGTGATAAGGGAAAAGACAATCCTTAATCTTGAGGGATTATTTTATGTCATAATAAATTATAGTTTAGCAGTATAGCTAAATATTGCATGCTATATTGTAGCCATACACTAGGACTGATATTTATTATTTGAAGTCTTTATTTCTAGAAGGTATCAAGAGGTCTGAGTTAAAGTTGAATTTTGTTTATCATGAACTTATGATCATTAAATGTAATATGGGTAAAATTCATGCAAACAGGACTTTTAAAAAAATATTAACTTTGAACTACATTCTTGTTTTTTAAGTGTTTTTCTTTATATGCAAATATGATTTTTGCAGGTGTGGAGGCACTCATACACGGCATCATATCATATCTATGATCTAAATAACAGGTCAGTAACTGTATTGTCTTTTTGTGATGTTTCAATGGCTTACATTATGTTGGTAATTTTATTTATGTTTCTTCATAGAACCGTAATAACTGAGAATCCACTTCCTACAACTATCCAGTACATATCATGGTCACCTGCCGGACACAAACTGGTTAGTAAAATACATAGGGTTTTGCTTCCTTATAACTAAGTCTTCCTTGTAACACTAATTCAGATATTCCTGTGCACCATTTCTATAATCCAAACTGCACCATACATGCAACAGAAATTTCTGGAAGATTTAGAGGAGAAAATGTAAGAGAAGAAAGGAATGTTCCAGAATATTTACATAAGCTTCCAGTTCATTTAACCAGATTAAATGTTAAATATACAAAGAACTGGTGTCATATATATTTAACTTTACAGTAAATGCATAGAGGCCCAGTTCAAAGTGAGGCGACTTGGGAGTGGGGGAGCTTAATTCTCTCTTATCTCCTTATTCTAAAAGTCATCACATGCACACTTTTTAAAATCAGCAATTTGTGAAAACATAAACCTGATTTCCCAGGTTAATCAGAGTGAATTAGACTCTGGGCTTTAATTCACAAACTTTCTAGGTTTAAAAAAATGGTAAGATAGTTGCATGCTAAATTTTTATGATGTGGTTTAACTCTCAATGGCATGACAAACTGACAGAAAAAAAATCCACTAGCAACTGGTTGAATTGGTAATAGAAGGAGAGGGAAGAAGGGACTTGATCTTAGAAGTATAGAATCTTATATCTAAACATCAAGCTGCAAAGTTATTTCATGATTCTTTAAGGGGCAAATGCAAGAAGTTAATGGAAAGAGAACCAATATTTTAATGTGGAGAAAATAGGATAAAATAATGTTAAGATTTCTTGGGATTAATTAGACAAAATGCAACATTCTAGGTCTTTCTTGTAAACCATTCTGATTTTTTCTTTATTCTTAAAATAACAAGGGTAAAAGAAATTCAATTTCCTGTATTTAGATAGGTGAGAAGAATCTTACAGTATAAAAAAAATATATCCGTTTTAGAGTTGATGTGTGTGTAGAAATAGTCGAAATGAAAGTAAATGTAATTTATGTGATCTAAAGTAAAGGTTATAAAATCATTTTCTGATGGTAAATACTGTAATGTTTGTTTATGGCAGGCTTATGTTTACCGTAACAATGTTTATGTGAAAACAACACCAAATGCCAAACCTGTTGAAATCACTAAGAATGGAGCCGAAAACAAAATTTTAAATGGATTAGCAGACTGGGTATATGAAGGTAACTGTCATTGAAAGGGGGGAAAAAACCCTTAAGAGCAACTTAATTGCCATCACAAACAGAAATAAAATATTAGGTTTATGTAAAATTTCTTTTGAATCTACTGCTTGGAATGAAAGGCGGGTGGCAACTCCACCTTTGAGTCACATAACCCTTTCTAGCTTTCAAAACTCCCAGTGAAACAATCCCAGTGAAAGTGTTATCTGGACAGGGATGAAGTAGCCTCAGAAAACCAAGAAAGAGCCTTAGAAAATGTGATGCCCTTTAGAAATACAGCTGCAAAGCAGCAAATCCAACACAGTGTATTCTTTATTTGGACAAAAAAAGCCCTTCCAAATGGCTTATGAAATAATAGTTGTATTTTGGTAATAGCTGTATTTTGGTAAAATAATAATAGCTGTATTTTGGTAATAACTGTGGATTGGCCTAGGTGGATATATTAAACAAGCCTTAGTTTCATATTTTACCTCCTCCTCTTTCATTCACACATGATTGATGGGTAGAATGCTTCCAAGCAGTAGAAAATCACTCTCTTCCTCTTGTGTTTTTTTTTGGCCTGGGATAATAACAACAACACAATCCAGAATCAAACAGAAGTATTGTGATCAAAGTAGGTGATAAAAAGAAATATATGTATGGTGAACCACAGGTGAACTTTCAATACCATTTTTATTAAAGAAATGTTTATCGAAGTAAAATCATACAAGGAAATAAAGATAATAAGAATAGTAAATAGTGAAAAAAGAAAAAGAAAAGAAAGATGATTAAAGAAGCAGCTTCCAATCTTACTGATAGTGGTTATAGATACATTTTTACTTTGCCGTCTTTCTCTAAGGTTACATCCTCACCACAGCTGAATCTTTCACAAGGAATACAGTGTTATTATTACAATATTATTTATAGTTTGTGTCACATATACATAATCAAGAGATAAAATTTAACATTGTCACCATTTTTTTCAAGTGAAATATGCTTCCTTCTAAATTTTCTATAAAATTATCCACATAAATTGGCCAAAACATTTCATAGAATGGATATCATACTATATGAGGATTGATTGTACTTCTACTGTTTGAAGAGAATATTTGTAGCTCGGGATTAAACTGTGGGGTCCTTGGTGCTCGCTGAGCTTGGTTGTTTTCTTGCAAATATGTTATTACCAAACAAGATTGCATCATCGGTGCACAGTTGCACTTCTAGGTTATGTGACCAAGCAGCCTATTGATCAAATAGGAATACTATGAAATATCCCCAACCATTAACACCAAGAAGAAAACACTGGACATAGATGGAAGCCTTTCTTCCATCTAATATAGGGTATTAAATAAATAACTAGTAGTAGACATTTTCCCATGTAGTTCCTAAAGACAGAAGAACTGCTTTTATATCAGAATCTGATATCCATTTTTAATGATCCCCTAGCTCAGACCATTTCCCATGAAGTCAAAATCAGAGAAAAGAACATCTAGTTGTGCATGTAACCTCCCGGTGGAAGATTATATGTACAGCTGGTTGTAATATTTTTTTCTGTTCTTAATTTCATGAGAAATGGTCAGAGCTACAGGACCATTAACATGGATTAATGAATTCAAATCACCCCGAAAGGCTAAAAATGCACAAGATTGTTTTAAACATTAATTTAAGCCGACAATATACAATAACTGGTTCTGGTCTCAGTGGATATCACTGCAGATTTAATTAGTAAGAAAGTAAACCATGTGACATTTTAAAAAGTTTCTTTTATTAATTCAAACTGGACAATTTGCAGGGGCCTAAAATTTAGAGAATTGCAAATTACTTTGGGTCTGAATACTTTGAGGGCATCTCTAATAGACAGGAAGTTCAGGACAGAACTAGTGCAATTGTGTGGCATATGTAACTTGTCTAGACCAAGAATCAGAAACTGAAACATGATTCCTATAATTATAATTACTTCATAATTACCTATTCCTGTTTATTCCTCAAGGTCTCTTGGAAAAATGCATCATCTTGTATTTTTTTCTGATGATTTCCTGTAGGTATTCTGCCTCACAGAAAGTGGCAGAAACTTGAATCTGACTTCTTAGGCCTATTATATTTGTTGAGAGAATTGGCACATCTCCCACATACTAGAGGAAGATTATTGCTTTACTTCTTGTTGTTTTTTATAATTAGATAGCTTATTATAAAAGTTTTTATAGAAGTTAAACAGAAGGAAAGGCAGTGCATAGCTTTGCTTAATCCCCATTGAATTAAGATTTCACTAAATATCCTATCTATGCTGCATTAAAGTATTTCCATGTTACATTTTAATAGCAACAGCTGTAGATTAATGAAAGAGTTTTCCAAACTCTTCCACCGTCTGTCTCTAGGGATAGAACCAAAAGCTGATTTTTAAATCAAAAAGATTACCCAAAGGATATTTGCAGAATAGTTGAATATTCCTTTGCTAAATGTTGACCCCTAAAGGGTTTCTTAGATAAAATGTATTTGTAATGTTCAAAATGAATGGAGGAATTCTTAGTAGTCATTTTATATTTTTTATGTTAAAACTGTGATAGTATTCCAGGCAAGATGGGTAGAATACAACTTTAACAAACAAATAAACAAATGAATAACTATTCTAGTTCTGAAATATACTAGATCACACGTTTTTTAATTATTTCAAAGGGTTTTTCAGCTGTCAAATTAGCATTTGCTCTGTAATGGAGTAACAGGATCAAATGGTCCTGGTTTAATTGTAAAATATAATTTAAGTTAGGATGCGACAACAAGCTAAGGCATATCATAAGTAAAAGCTTCTTATTTATTCTTACCTTATTAACTCCCAAGAGACACATGAAGAAGAAGAAATGCAATATGTGAAATTTTTTAAAAACAGAAGAACAATTATTCTGTCAAAAAAAAGGAGTGCTATTTGGGTATCCTGGCAACGCTTGATGTGAATGCCAGTGTGAAAAAACACTGTCATCTACTGGAGGATAGTGGCCCCATCTTTTGCCAATAACATTGATAGCTCTTCACTGCATATACTAGCCAGTATATGGAAACACCATTTTGTTATTCTTTATTAACCAGGCAGAGAATTCCCCAATTTAGATGTGACCTCTCTTCCCCATTGGCCTCTGGTCTCAAGTTCAGTAATCAGAAATATAATTAAACAATTTAAACCAGGTTCAGATTTTATTATGTATGAAATAATAAAAATTCTTTGGAATGGTGGGTCCCAGTGCTAGTTTCTTGGCAATAGGTTGTTCAGCCATGATACCAAGTGATTGGGAGTTTGACTGTTATAATAACAATATATAAGAAGAGCAAAAGTTAACACCCATCAGACGAGGATGTAATTCGGAAAATACTAGATTGTGCAGAGATGGATAGATTCACATTAAAAATAAAGGATAAAGAAGACACAGAATATTACCTAACATGGAACAGATTTTACAAGCGGTTAGAGATAAGAAGTGGAAATTAGATTAAGAAAGATTATTGTTATGTAAGAATTAAATACAAAGAGGGTTGACAACATGTTGATATAATTAATAGAACTATAAACAAGCTATACGAAGTAATTCAGTTAAAACTATTTTGTTATACTATTATTATTACTGTTACTAGTATATATATACAGTAGATATCTCTGTTTTTTCCCTTGCTTCTTCATAAATAATATGCCCTGACAATACACTGTATTCAAATGTTTATGAATAAAAATAAAACATACTAAAAGAAAGAAAGAAAGAAAGGCAAAAGAGATGATTCTATAAACTATTGACAATCATTTTGCTAAGTCAGGTCAGCAAAATGTATGCTAAACATCTACAAGAAAAACTAAGTGATTTGTTTGAATCTGAAGATATTATGAGGGATGAGCAGGACAATCAATATTAGGCCATGCCTTAGTGCTGCATTGCTTAGTAGAAAATATACCCAGAATTCAGGACAATCTCTGCATACAACTTTTATTGATTTCAGGTCAGTTACAGTATTTCAAACTAAACTTCAGCATAAATTTTAAAAAATACCACAATTAATACAAGTCTACTCCTGCTGCTCATTAAAATGCATGAAAATACAAGATTAGAAGAGAATATTTGTCCCTCAGGGCTGAACAGTGGAGTCCTTGGTGGTCTCTGAGCTTGGTGGTTTCCTTGCAGACGTTTCATTACTAAACTAGGTAATGAAATATGATGTTACCTAGTTTGGTATAATGAAACATCTGCAAGGAAACAACCAAGCTCAGAGACCACCAAGGACCGCATAGAATACAAGGTTAAAGGTCAAGGACATGTCACAAAGGAAATACCCTTAAGGAAGGAGGTTAGACAGGAAGTATTGGCTTGTTTTATTCAACTACTATATGTTTCCATACTACCTACAGAAACAATTTTGTCCCATTACATCGGCCAGTCATGCAGGGAAGATATGCAGCCAATCCCATCAGTTAAAGAACTTTGACTGGTGGGGTCCAGGAAAAGAACCTTCTCTGCCCTGTGGAATATTCTGTCCCCCGAGAACCTCTCTGAGGGAGATAGGCAGTTCAAAAATGTGAAAAATAAAATAAGTACTCTATTTTTCATCCCCATCCATATTAAACAATTTATTATTGTATGCTGATGGTGCAATAGTTTTTACTTTTTCTAAACGCCCAAAACAGAGAAACTGGAACTTAGATGGGCATTCCATTGAGCAGGTTATGATTTTTAGATATCTAGAAATAGTTTTTTCAAACTCCAGGAAGCAGAAATGCCTGTCTGGACTATTGTATCCCACAGTGAACAGATATCTGTATCAGTTTACAAACGTATTATTTTCCTCTTATTAAGTGTCCTCTGCTGCAATTAAGTTGTTTTTAGCTATAGTCCAAGCATGGGACTATATGGGGCTCAAATAGGAGCCTGTAACAGCATGATCACCACAGAAAGGATTCAAACAAAATTTCTAAGTATCTTCCAGGTTACCTGCTGTGTTCCAAATCAGTACTTCAGTGAGAAGCAGGAGTCAGTGAACTTGAATCTATTCTCTGATAAATATATTTATCTACTAGTTAAAACTACATCACAACACTAGTGGATTGACCCGTGTAATATTGGCAGACAGCTACAAACCTTCCTGGGAAACAGCAGTCTCAAAGAAACTGAGCCCACTCTGGTTTCTTTGGTGATGCCATCTTAACCTTAGAGTCAGATCAAGTTAGACCCATACTAAGACAAAGGGTCTTAGATATAAAAGGTCATGTAGAAATTGCTTTCTCTCATAATATAATTGCAGATGAACAAAGTGTAGTCCCTAAACCAGTCTCTTACTTATATCACTGTTCCTAAATTCAGGAGAGCTTTATCTTTGGTTTGATTTAATGCTCTCTCCACAATTGTCGTGGAGAGGAAATATAAGAAAACTCTACATGAAACCCAATACTGCCCTTGTGATATGAGTACCATAGAAAGAAGAGTTTGTGTTCTTCTGTATTGCTGTCAGGTGATTACCCCTTTTTTATTTAAATTTCCAGGGCACTCGGATAATCTTTATTTGCAGTATCTATTAAACAATCAAAATAAATGTATTTCTATAAAAATAGCAAAATTTTGCTACATTATGTGTAAATTTTGCCCACAAATAGTTGCAAGTAATTCTTGTTCGAAGATATTTGTCTTTTCATTTTCTTGAATATGTTTTTATTGGACAATGACCAAAATAAAGTTTCAGTCTGTCTGTCTGCAAATCCAATGCATTGAAAATCCTCCAGGCTATTAGAAAGTGGATTCACTTTCTAATTTTATTATATTTCTGTATGAATTATCAACCATTCCTTTTGATTTGTTAAACAAGCTTACTGCATACAGGTGTTCTCACTCTACTTTGTATTAATATAGTTCTTAGTAATGAATGATTGAAAATGAAAAAAATGTTGTATAAACTTACTTCTCTTTATAAAGTAATTAGGAAGTCTTCAACATTTATATTTTTATTATCACTTCCAAGACAGCCCATAATAATTGTACTTATTAAAGTGCTTTTTTAGACATAAAATATTCCATTTAATTGTTTAATTTGTACTTGTATATTTTCTTACAGAGGAATACTAAGTTTGGGTATATAATTGGAAAGTTATGTTTTTTTGCATTTATTATTGTTCATTATAGATGATACATTTGAAAATGTTATAGTACAAACAAGAAACAATTATCCATAATATTGAACTCTAAGATAAATCAAAGTATTAGGATTTGCATCATTATTAAAGCCAGATTTTTATAACAGAATAATTTCCATAGCACCATATTTCTATAAAAAGGCATTTCTGAGAATTGGCTTAACTGTTTTGGTTGCAAAACATTGCAAGTAATCTGAATTTTAGTTACTGAAGTTCCATTTGAAATTATACATGCAAGTTATTATGAACAATGTTTCAGAGGGAAAAGCCAACCTAGCAACTATTGCTTCAAAAGAACACATTTGCATCTTTTTCAGAGGAAATGTTTGGCACCCATTCAGCTCTGTGGTGGTCTCCAAATGGCAGTTTTTTGGCGTTTGCAGAGATTAATGACACGGAAGTTCCTCTTATTGAATATTCGTTTTATTCAGAAGATACACTGCAATATCCAAAGACCATTAAAATCCCATATCCTAAGGTCTGTGTTATTTATTAAACATAGTTGTTGAGTGGCTTGATTAAGAGAATAGTCACATTTAATCATTTGCTGCTAACAAAAATATTGTCTGTCTCTCCTCAACAGCTTGCTGTGATTACTGTGACTTAAGTCAATAGCATCTGGCAGCTCTGAAGTATTCTATTATCTCTAGGGAAACAGGAAATGAAAGCAATTGGAGGCTATGGAATATTTGAGTTTCTAAAATGATTTGTTGAAGAGCACTTGGATGATCAGTGGCAAAAGGAACACTTCAACTCAATGAATTGCATAGCAAATAAGGGACTAAGGACTATTAGCTCTGTCATGAACAGAGAGGAGTGGGCTAGGTTACAGCCATTTCTCCTTTGGCAGACAGATTTCCAGGCTGATATATTTGCCAGGGCAGATGTCAATTGTTCTTTTTTTTAATGGAACTATACTTGGTTTCAGCTTTTTCAAACTTTAGAAACTAGTATGCTCTCAATAGTTCTAGGGTCTTTGCAGACGCAGTTTTTTCTGATGCTCCATAGACTGATCATGTGGCTGTAACATCCCATGGCCAGTCCAGGAAGTGATGGGGAAGAAGTCTCACTGTAGAAAGTGTGATATTGGCTTTAAATGTGCTAGAATTTTCAGGGGTTCACCAAAGTCCCAGCTTGTCATGCATTTTAGAAAGTAAATGTAATTTCTTTTCTGGAGTAAAATGAATGTGAGTGGGACTTTATTCCTGCTGCCATTCACCTTGGCATGGAACTTCTGAAGTATGTCACCCATATTCATTTTCAGCAGAATCTTCTTAAAATCCCTAATGGGACATGAATCTGGACATATGTTGCTCTGTTTATTTCTCAGAATCATGTTACTGAAATTATTTGATAAATCCTAAAGTTAGTTCTGGAAGTCAGAAAGGCAGTACAATTGTTACAGGGCAAAATTAAATTAGGTTTTTATGCATATTTGCAATTGATTCAACTTAGTCCTGATGAGATTGCTTCCATCATCAAGATTAAAGCTATGATTTGTTTCAAGATGAAGCAGTTGTGGATCAAAGATCAAGAGTAGTTCTGAGAGGAATTTTCATTAGATTGTAACGTAGGAGGAAGATGATTAATCATTCCCTTGATCAGTACTTCAATTAGATTTGGGGGCACAATGTACTTTTCAATAGAAAGTACAAACACAGCTGCTGGTGTCCCCCTTCTCATCGTCAGATCATGACCTAATTATTATGAGACTCTGGTGCCACTATCCACTGCAAGGAGTCTGAACTCATTAGATTGGTCCATCCCCAGCAACTGATGGATCTGGAGAAGCTTCATCTGAAGTCTTGGTTGTTGCTTGGAATAAGGGGGCAGCAGAGGCTTTGGTTTGGATTGCATCCTCTGTATTTTACAGAGAAGTTGGGAGAAGAAACATCTAGAGGAGCGGTCCCCAACCTTTTGGGCACCAGGGACCTGTTCCATGGAGAAAGGTTTTTCCTTGGACTGGAGGGGACGTAGTTTTGTGTGCTGCCTGCATCACATGAACGGGGTTTCACTTGTTTGCATGGCCCAGTTGTTGGCATGCCATGGACCAGTGGCAGTCCGTGGACTGGGGGTTGGGGACCT
Source organism: Ophiophagus hannah (assembly GCA_000516915.1). Lineage (NCBI taxonomy): Eukaryota > Metazoa > Chordata > Lepidosauria > Squamata > Elapidae > Ophiophagus > Ophiophagus hannah. Next base: position 232,514 of record AZIM01000535.1, on the reverse strand, counting down.
CCGGTCTAGAGTGCCATTAAAATCAATAAAGAAGAAACTTGTTTGAATATGGGCTAGAGCAGGGGTGGGATTCAAATTTTTAACAACCGGTTCTGTGGCCGTGGTTTAGGTGGTGGGCGTGGCCTGGTGGTCATGTGACT
>AZIM01000535.1:214342-224496 GCA_000516915.1 Ophiophagus hannah | reverse complement strand
TCTACAGCCCCGGACAGAACCGGTAGAAACCCACCCCTGGCTTACAACTTTTTAGCTCTACACGATAAAATCTCAGGAAACAACGTGATAAGCAGATTGTGTATGGTGTGTGAACAGTGAAGCAAAAAGAAAGGAAAGAAAAAAAGGAGGAGGAGTATAAATCTACTATAAAATAGGAAAAAATAGGTTAACATTATTATTGTCAATGCTTGTTCCACTATGGTTTATGTGCTCAAATAAGTCAGACGCATCCAGAAAATACAAGCTATCTTATTACTCTATGAGACAAATTACCTGAAACATCCCTTGTTTTAAATGTCCCTGAAAATTTGATTGGGATAGAATCAAAAATGGGTAGAACCAGGAATAAAATAATTTGGATGGACATGAAGCTCTCTTCGTGTTGTTGAGCTACATCTCCAACTCCCATCCAATATTAGCCAACTAGTGGAAATGGCTGCTATAATGCTTATTCGTTACAAGAAAAAACTTCAAAAAAATTTTTTTTAGGAAGACAAAATTAAACTAAACAAAACATTTAAAAATGTGCATTAAAAAGACAAAAAGACAAATATGTGTATTGTCCCCTCAGTTGAATATTGATAGATGGATTACAACAATAATAGTATGGCATTTTTGAAGAAAGACATTCCAATAGATTTTTTTTATTCAGTTGTAATTCATCTCTTTACCAAGTATTTAAGATTAAGTGTATATGACACTCTAAATATTGTTGTTGAATGCAATAAATAAGAACAAACTCCAAGAATGAACTATTGTTCCAACAGCTCTGATAAGATAACAGTGAACAATTTGTTAACTGGTGATTTTATTAGGATGTTAATGGCTTTTTAAAGGTAATTGCTTGACATGTTTTGTGGAATTATTCAAATGGATATTAGAGTTCTACTGTACTGAAATAAATTTGTTGTCTGTAGTAAATTATGAAGCGTGAAAAAGATGGTTTTTACTCAGTTGGAATATTTAATGAGATTAAATTCAAGTAATTTAAATTCAAGTAACTTCAAGTAAGATGGTGACACTGGTTGCAAAAATGTTCTCTGCATTTATCAACAAATAGCTTTCCTCAGGCAAAATGACTTCCAGAAGAAAATATGTCAATTCCTAAAAGTTTTCTCAAAGACAAACTTAAAACTGCTGACATAGAGACACTTGAAGGTAACTTAGAATTGGCCCCCTGACTCAATTTGGTGAGCTAATCAATTTGAAGATTGCTGTGTGAATGATTAAGCCATTCAAGCTATGTGATATAAATGTGTCAAGAGGATGACAAATACAAAACCGGTTTCAGCTGAGAAGTTTATTTACACCACTGGTAGAACAAGATGTCAATGATTGTGGTTAATGCTAATTTCCCCAATTCATACTTTATTGAGACAGTTTAAGTGCAGTCATAATCTTTTTTTAAAAAGAAAGCAGAAAGAGGTCTTCATCTCACCATATTAGCTTGAAACCCTAACAATTATTCTCTTGGTAAAGAATATCAAGCACTAAATGAAATGAAAAATAAGAGAGACACTAGTTTAATATTGTTTCAAACAGCCCTGTAGTACTGCAGCCTGCACGCCACTCTGAATGCCAAGGAATTTCTGAGTTTTGATATTTTGATTAACAACTAGAATTACCTTAAGAAGTGGGGACTGTGTAAGGACAAAATAATAGGACTTTGTTTCAGAATTCAAGTTATTTCTTTGAAAGAGGGAACTGCCCTCAATAGATACTGCATTAGAATTTAATTTCTTTTGTCTTTGTGTATTAAGTCTTGTTCTCTTTTACTTCCATTTTTGTGGACATGTGGAGATTTTGCACAATATCAGATTGAGTTGAATTTTTTTTAAATTTCTTGGGAGCTGATATGTAACTTGAAAATCTCCCCATTCCTGAGATAAAAATATATTTTTGAGCCATTTTTTAAAATACAATGTGATTTTGTTATTTATTTTTATTATTATTCAAATTTACATATTTATAATTACAAATATTCATTTGTAATTGAACTATCTTTCAAAGTGGGGGGGGAAACTAAACCCTAATTATGTTGCATTATAGAATTGTTTTACTTTTTACCTATCAGAAGGCTGTAAGACAATGGGAGCCTAATCTTCAGAGATCATGGTTAGGGGAGTGACAGGTGAAGGATCTTGTGGAAGATAGATGGTGGCATTGGTAACTGAGAGGCAAAAGATTTCTGGCAGGGGCTTTTTGGTGTTGTCTAGAGTAAACCAAAGAAGGTTCCTGAGTGAGGAAGTTCGAAATCCTAAATCTTTCACACAGACTCATTTATGCCATTTCAAATATAATTTCATTCTTTTTGTAAATAGGTTTCTATGAATAACAGATTCATTTCCTTGAGGTTTGTTAATATGCTTTTTAGAAAATTTGACTTAAAATCTAACATTAATAAATATAATTAATGATTGGCTGTACCAAAATCTAGCAACTTAACAACAGTAATGATTTAAAAATTAGAAAAAGTGGTAATTTCTTTGCGTAGTACAGTGTACTTTCTGCAGATATAAAAATATTGAACAACTAGGTTTTGTGCCAAAAAAGGCTGAAGATCATTGATCCAACTCTCCAAGATTTCTGTTGAATGTATGGAATTGCAGAATAGTATTAAATCAATGATATATTCAATTTACAGAAGAGCTACTGGACATGTCAGCCTTCTCAGCAGAGTAACATAAGTAAACACGCTCAGTATAAAACAGTTGAACTGAATCTTTTGGTTAAATTTCAGTGGTTGTAAACTTTCAGGTATCAGAACTTGAGACACAAAATTGGGTAGAGCTAGAATGTTTGCATTTCTTTGCTTCCTTCAAACTATTTTTTGCTTTGTAAATATTCAAAAGTCTGTATGTCAACAAATCGTAAATTATAATTACCTTCCATTTTTTATATTACAAAAACAACAAAAGAAAATAAAAAGTAAAGAAAAATGAATTGTTAAAGAGCCAAGTAATTGCAATTTGCTAATGTTTCATATTGAAGAGTCCTGTAAAAACAGCCAATGCCACAGTAGAAACCTATTGCTTTGTTTCATTTATTTTGAAAACATTAGGAATAATTTGACCTTTGGAAAATAATTTGTTTTTTAATCCCTAAACAAAAATGTGATCATCTATGTATTTTTATGAGAGGTTAAAATTAATAAACCTATGAAATAGAATACATACTAATCATTACATCTATAAACATGTTATTGTTCTTTTTCGCAGTTTCAGCCATCGGAACCTTACTTTGCTTCTGACAAAATTAGCTACTACAAAATTATCAGTGATTCACAAGGATATAATCATATTCACTACACTGATAGCACAGGTGTAAGTAATGATTATTTTCGCATGTTTTTTTATGTTTGTGCAGGGTTGTTCATAAGGAGGGGCAAAGAGAGCCAAATGATAACACCTGTGTGATTTCATCATTCAGTGCCATGGCTTATGTACTTGCATAAGACATAATGGCAGCAATTTTGTGATAATGTTGTTACATACATATTACTTTGGAGTTATCAGAGTTTGCTGCAGACATCGTTTTGTGTATGTATGTGTAACCTTATATTTATGGAGATTCATATTTTATCTAATCTTTATACTTAGAATGTTAAACCTATTACAAGTGGAAAATGGGAAGTAATCAGTATAGCTGCTGTAACAAATAACAGCCTGTGAGTATCCATTGATAACTTTTGAATATATGTGTGGCAAATGCATAAATCATCCCTTTCTAGAAATAGCCTTTTCTGTTTGTTCTGGTTTTGTCTGTTGTATTAAAATTGAGACTGGATGAAAGCTTAGCATAAGAAATTTTGCATGGCAATGTTATGCTCCCTTGTCTTTACTATTTATGCTCCCTTGCCATACCGAGTGTGTTCACCTTCCTTTCCTTTCCTTTATGTCTTTGTGGTAAGCCAAAATCTCATGACTTTTCAGATATAAATCTTCTATCCTAATCTTATTAAGGCAAGTTTCTTTTTACATCCCACTGAATTCTATGTGACAAATTAATCATACTAATTTTAAGCTTTAAGATTTTGGCAAGACCCAAGTGCCACTAATTTTAGTTGAACTGGGAACCTATCTGTCAAAATAATCCATGCTCAATGAGTAATATTCTACGATAGAATGGCATTGAGGTACATTGTCTTCTATCCATGAAATATATTCTCTTTCCTCCATTGTCTGCTTTCCTTACATAGGACCCACTGTTAGTACTTTCTCTTTATTAGAATGCAATAAGAAAATGCAACATTGCATCATCAAATATGTATAACAAATATACACAGAAGCACACATATAAAATGTAGATGTAATACAAAGCAAGAATAAAATGCAATGTAACATAAACATGCTAACCTCCCCCCCCCCATTGCATACAAATCTAAACAAAGTCAACAACAGATTGTAGCTAAAGGTATTTAAGAAATAAGTCCTGGAATGTTTCATCAATTTGTTTCCTACAAGCTAGTCACCTATTATGTTTTCTCTTGATGATATGTTCCACAGAAAGCATATTGTTGAATACATTCCTTTGATTTAACATTTATTTATTGTAGCTGCTAAACACCTAATATATTCTCTAAAAATACTCCACAAGTTCAGTGGAAAAATGGAAATTCAGAATTACAGATCTATGCTGGCAGTTGTCTATTAAGTAATTAGTGCACTTGTTTCTCCTTTCTTTAACACATTTATATCGCTGCCCAATGACTCTTGAGTGGCTTACAAAATTAAAAACTCACATTACAATAAACTTTCTCCTTTGCCTATTACTTTCTGTATAATGATATACTTTCCATTTTTTGTGGTAACATAATGTCTTTTCCAGTTTAGAGACTCATGTAGAATTGAACTTTATTATTTAACCATTTAACCTTTTATAGCTACTTCTGTATTATTGTCCTAGGCGATTTTTATTACAATAATCTAAATGATTATCAAGTTCATGAATTAATCCATCAAAAACCCATTTGCTTATTTCACAGATACTTTATTAGTAATGAATTTGATGGTAGACCAGGAGGAAGACATCTTTATAAGTAAGATGCTTTTTTATTATGGTTCTGCTATAAAGAGCATACATAGCATATATCTTTATTTATTTTTCACATTTTTGAATTGCCTACCTCCAATTTGCTCTAATGGTTAAAATGCTAGCTTAGGAACCAGGGGACTGAGTTTTAGCCCCACCTTATGCATGACTTTGGGACAGCCAGTCTCTTTCATGGTTATTGTTGGGGGGGAAATAAGAGGAAGAAGGAATATTAGGTTTGTTTGCTGCCTTGAGTTACTGTAGTTATAAACAATAATAAATATGGGATAAAATTCAAATAAATAGTACCCTAATGCAAGGATGATAATACTGATATAAAAATTATAAATTCAAAATTAAATTGTGGAAATAGAAGTCATAAACTGATGGGCGAAACAAGTATGCTGCTGGTAGAGTAAATTGGACACAACTTGAATTGAATTATTTAGATGAGAAAAACTAATAGTGCATTTATGGAATGATGAATCCATGGAATGATATTGATTGACAATATTTAGCACTAAAATACTGGAGCTCTTGCTTTACTGCAGGTAAAGTAGACAATTGAAGAAAAAAAGAAGAGAAATCTGAATTAAGTAATTACTTGAAGGCAACTGTCCATCGTAGTTTGCAAAGAAAACACCCCCAGAGTAACAGAGGCAAAAATTGTGTATAAAGGTGAATTGTTGGAAAACTGTTTAGAAAACTGAAGATGTAAACCATGACATTGTCAGCATATAAAACAAAACATGAAGCATTGGTACACACAAATATAAATTATTCTGGCAATCATAGGGATGCAAAGAAAAAAAAACCCTGAGGAATGCTCCTGTTGAAATCAAACATTTTGTAGTGGTGTGCCTTTATGATGTGTAGTAGAATACACATTTCTTCTACTTTTCTCTTTCCCTCATTTTTACAGAGTGGACTTAAAACATGACTTGAAAAAAAAATGTATCACTTGTGATCCAAATGAGGAAGCATGTCAGTATTTCTCTGTATCCTTTAGCACAGATGCAAGATATTATAAACTCAATTGTTACGGCAAGTATTACAGATCCCCCCTCCCATTCTTACAGAAATGCAACTCAATCTTTAAGATCCTCATTTTTACATGATTCAAAGAATTATTGTTGTTTGGATGGTTTATAAGCACAAACTTTTTCAGGTATTTCAGAGGATACCTGGGTCACAGCCATCACCATTTGGCTTTTTTTTTACATTGCATTTTTATTCCTGCTTTTCCTTTAAGAAATCAAGACAGATGATGCTGTTAAAACATATTAATCTCAGAGGAACAATTTTGTGATATAAATTGGGCTGAGAGAAAGGGATTGATCCAAAGTCACCCTGTGAGTTTCAAGGTCAAGGGAAGGTTTGAAGCTAGGTCTCTCTTCTAGTTATCACTGGAAGCATTATGAGAACTAGAGGATGGGCTGCAATTATGCTCTTCTTATACATTGATGTAAAAGTTTCCACTGGTTTAAAAATGAGGAGTATCACAGTGCATCATGAAACATAAAGTTATTTTAAAGACTTACTAGAAAAACTACTTTTCTTCCATTCCACTTTGGTTGCTTATCTGGCCACATGAACCAGAACAGAAGCAGTTGGTTTGGCTGCTGTTGAATGACGGTATAAAACTCTTGAACCTGATCATCTGCAATTTGGCAGAATTTATCTCCTTAAAAGAGGCCAGTATGCCTGAATATTTACCACTAAAGAAGTAAAATGATATTGACCATCCCCATATATTTTGTAGGACTATTGTTTGTGGAGAGAGGAAAGCAGGGACCAGCCCTTTGAATTGTGTATGTGTGTGTGTGGGGGAAAATAATATTGGAATGGGTTAGGCCAATGCTACTCTAGCACTAGGCCAATGCTGCTCCATCCACTATACTCAGTGTGGAAGATCCCTGGAGGGAAAGCTATACTGAGAATATGGCAGCTCCTTTGCCTCAGCCATAAGCAGCCGAGGACATCTGCAGATGTTTCAGTAGGAGTACAATCCTGTTCCTGACACTTTAGTGGAGATGACTTTCTACCCACATACTATTAGGAGACGTGTTCCTCTCCTAACCACATTTCTTGGAATGTGCTGCCCCTGTTGCTTCTCATATTTCCCAAAGCAGCCATTCTCTTCTCCCTGAACAGCTGCAGAGTGCAAAGAGGCCCTGCTGACCTCTCCTTCCTTCTCCTCTTAGTGCTGGGAGAACCTTTAAAGGCAGCAGGGAGTCCCCCTTGTTTCCTGATGTGATGACAGGGAGGATCCATAAGCAGCCAATCAAGATTGGCAAGTTGCTCGATCACTGGAGGTTTTTAAAAAAATGATTGAACGTTTTCATTTGTCTGAAATGGTATAGTGTTTCCGACTTGAGCAGGAAGTTGGAGTAGAAAACCCCTAACAACTACACTGTACTTTGGACATCCATACAACAGATGTGAAGAAGAAAATGAATATTAGGCTGGTCAGAACAGAAAGACAAAAAACCCTTCCCTCCCATTTCCAATTAATTAGCTGATATGACAATTGATATTAAATTGTTGAAGAAAAAACATTTTTGTTTACAGAATTATGTGTTGTCGAACAGGAAAAAAAGATATACAAGTGACCAGCTTATTCCAAAATCATAAAATTAGTATGACAGGTGGTATTAATTGATTCAATTGAATGTAGTTTTTATTTACAGTGTTCATTTATTTTAAATATATTTATGGATTACATGTGGCACCTGATTAAATAATCTTTCCACTAAATCCAAAGCTGCAAAGAAAGAAAATGCAGAATAAAATGCAAAAAATGAGAACATCTCAGTCAAAACACATTGACAAAGAAACAATAGCAATAAGTGGAATAAAATTAAATTCAGTGAAAAGTTAGCTTAATTAATTGGATTTTTTAACACTCTGCAAATAACAGGTCCTGGCATGCCCTACTTCACCTTGCAAAACAGCAGTACAGACAAAGGTATTTTTTTTAAAAAAAATTTCTGTTTAGAACAATGTGAATGCATGTCTACTCTGGGATATTTATGATTTAGAGTTTGTAACATTTTGTCCATACATATCTTGCAGTAAGATCAATTATACATAATTAGTTTTATTACTGGTATGAGTGCATGAGATTACATTTTGGTCATGTAATTCAGTGACCTCCCCCAGTTGGGTGCCATACTTGTGATGGACTTCAGTTCCCATCACACCTGAAACCAATTCAAATTACTGTTTGGCTGTAAACAATGGGACTTCTAGCCTAACATGTCTGCAGGGCACCAATTTAAGAAAGCTTGATTTTATTTGTCTAATGCACACTATTTAGAAGTAGATCACTGAGGTAGAATGAGATTCATTACAAAGAAGCTGTAACCATTGTGTTAAAGGCATCAACCTAATATATCATTATCATTTATATAACTTGACGGAAAAAAATGATTGAGTGTTTGTGTGTGTGTGTTTCTGTGTGTGAGTGTTTCTGTGTGCATGCACGCATACTTGCAAGGAGATCAAATTTCCAATAATAGCTGGCAAAAGGGTACAGACCTAGGACAAGAGTCTGTGATTTTTTTTTAAAAAAAAAGTCCCTTCTGTGTGTTGCAACTCTGACAAGCTGAGATTGTTGCCAGCTGAGCTCATATTTTTTGAGCTGGTGCTACTTAGATCTTGAATGTTACAGTATTGTTGAGAAACACTCCAGTTGGTATGAAAAGAAATATATTTGTGGAAAAGAATCTGGATTGTTCTTTCTGTTGATTTAAGTGTGTGTCTTTTGCTCTTCTTTTTCCTTCCCTGCTTCTAATTAATGTTTGAAATCAGAGGCAATTTTTTTTCATCAATCATCTCCTATGCATGTTTGCTAGGAAGTAAGTCCCACTTCCAAATAGGAGGCACAACGGCTTAGCGGTTAAAGATGCTGAGCTCGTCAGCTGGAAAGTTGACAGTCTGGGTTCAAGATCTGAGTGCCACACAGTGGGGATAAGCTCCCATTACTTGTCACAGTTCCTGATCACCTAACAATTCAAAAGCATGCAAGTGCAAATAGATAAGTAGGTACACTACTTTGGTGGGAAGTGGCATATAGTCATGCTGGCCACATGACCATGGAAATGTCTTCAGGCAGCCCTGGCTCCCTCAGTTAAAAAAAGATGAGTACCATTCCCTAGGTAATTGATTTTTAAAGCCAGCTCTCCATGTTGTTTTAATTCTTTGACTTATCAAATATATCTGTTTTAATCCTAGCTATTAAGGTCCTAGAAAATAATGATAATTTGAAAAATGTATTGAAAGAAATTCAGATGCCCAGCAAAAGACTGAGAAATATTACTCTGCATGGACAAAGTAAGTTTGCAAACAAAAATGTAGTTTTGTAACAAAATGAAACAAATCATTTTTTAAAAAAACTGAATGAAGCAGTATATTTGCATAGTTTTTTGAAATCATAATTTTGAATGACATGAATGTTTTGCAGCTCATAATTATCTTAATTATTATCAGCTGTGCCTTAGAAAAACAATTCCTCCTATGATTCATAACAGGAAAGGAGCCATTAGGCTTAAAAATTTGTAATATGAGATTTTGTAGATGAAGACCAAGCAGCTTGCTCAGACAGCATTGCTGAAACCAGGGTTATCTTTTTCTTGATACCTCCATGAATTCCTGCTTTCAGTTGGAGGCTGTAAACTATTTCAGGTGTGCTGATTAAGGATATATGATTTCTGCAGCCTGAGTGTGATTCTGATTATTGTCATGCTGACACCTGTCAGTTTCAGCTTGCACTTTGGACTGGGGAGGTCTGTACTGCCAGCAACATACAAGAGTAATGATTGCTCTGAAACATTAGTCTTAATTCAGAAGAGGGGAAAGTGAGGCAGTTGAACGTTGTGCTTACAAAGTTGCTTCATTCACCCATCTCCAAATCTCCCTCCCTCCCTCCCTCCCTTTTTAATATATCCTAAAATATTTCATTTTTCTAGGAGAGGGGTAGATTTTAACTTCCAACAATTCCTCCCCCCCCGCTTTTTTTTTACAAATAACTCAGGGCGGTGAACAAATCCAACACATTCTCCTGTTCTTATTTTCCCCACAATAACAAGGATCCTGTTATT
>AZIM01000535.1:174713-185060 GCA_000516915.1 Ophiophagus hannah | reverse complement strand
GGCTTAGAAACCCAAAAAAAATTAAAAAAAAAAAAAAAACCATTCGGGGGGAAATTCCAGGAGACACTCTAGAACCAGCAAGGCAGACTACTTCCAGAACTGCTGCAATTAACAATAACCTAACAATGAAAATACCAGCTACTTGAATTATTCCTTTTGGGCAGTTGGGAGGCAAGGGCCAGAGCCAGCTCACCAAGGGCTTCAATGAATCTGTTCCAGTGAATGATGCCAGGCTTCAACCTTGAGAATGGCAGGACACTTGGGGAAAAAAGCAACAGGTGTTTGGTTTGTGCATCAAGCTCTAAGCAAAGTGGAGGTATGAGTGTTTACATCTGGGTGCCTCAGGGATTTTATTAAGGCTGTTGGAGCCTAGCAAGCAGCCAGTTCTCTCCCTTCTGCTTTCTATATGCTTGCTATACCAGATGATCTCACACTTCCTGTCTCCAACATATATCCAGTAAAGTGGAAAGTGCTTTTCCTGTATGATTAGCCCACACATAGGCAGCATTTCCAGTGATACTACGTGCAGTGGGTTCCAGATTGGGTGAGAGTGATCGTGAATGTCTAATCTGCCTGAAATGCACATTCATAAACAATCGCTAGAAGACACTGCAGAATTGAGAATGAGGAGCCCAGATTAGATGCCACAGGGTGAGAATTAGCACAGAAATTGGAACCAGATTGCCGACATCTGAGCCATTAGATACTAAATATCTGTATTAATCATACCTCATTTGAATTAATATCACATTTAAGACCTGTGGTACATGTTTGGTTCTCTGTATGATATAATTATACGTACCCATCATACATAGGAATCATGAAAACAGCAATAAAAGTCTAGTTCCTCTGTTATGGTGAGTAATATAATTTATGAGAATGGGATGCAAAACATGGTTTGAGAACATTTCTATGCATAAAATTCATATTGGATGAATGTAATTTGTTAACACAATCCTCTAAAAGTTCACTATGGTTAAAAAGGAATCTGGAAATTGTTAAAATAAATTGCATTGCAAATGTTGGTATTTTAACTGTAATGCAATAAAATCATTTTCTACTACCAAAGACTAAAACGTGATTAGGCCCTTATTTGTTAGCCTCAGCCGCAAATGTAGCAACAATTTTGAGTACAATCCAATGTTGGTCTTAAACTTTGGGAAATTCTCTGGCCTACATTTTTTAACATTTTCATAACAGGCATCAAGTCATAATGTTTCAATTTAATTGATCACAATTTTATGTTATTTTAATTGGCTTTTTATTATGGTTTTATTAATTGTGCTTCCCTCCCCTTCTGAGAGTTGGAGATCATTTGGAGGGCATCCAGGTTGGGAAAAGTGGAGTTAATAGGATTGTACTTTGAGTCTCTTTAATGAGTGGAAAAATTAATTTAGTGAATATTAGCAGCTTTTCATAATTGCGACAGTTCCTATTAGTATCATGTAACAAAGTTTGTTGAGTATTTTATATTCAGTAAGTCAATGTCAAATCTTACTTTTTCTGGCATGGTGAGTTGTCAGTGACATTAGGTGTGAATTCAAAGTAGACAAGAGAAGGGAGAGGAGAGCTATGTGGAGAACAAAAATCATTTTGTGATACATGTCATAAAGATTTTAAATTCAGCAAAGAAAGAAAATGTATTCTGATTTCTTCGAAGTGAAAGTTGTGCAGGAAGCTTGTTAAATAAAGCAGATATAAAGTGTCACAATCCTCATGTTTCTGCACCAGGAAGCAAACCTATATTGTCACTTTTCAAATACCTCCTGCTAGCTCTACTTAAAATCTACAGATGCCTGAATTTTAAAGTAGAAACAGGCAATCATTCATGAAGTCCATCAAATACACATCGAATTTACTCCTACATAAATGGAGTTGTAAATTTAAAGTGAAAAAAAAAAAAGACCGGATTTAGTTCCACCAAGAATAACACCATCTAATACATATGTAAGGAATTAGTCCCAATGGGTTCATATTGGCTTTTCTCAAGAGTCTACATATATTGGTCTGCAGTTCTACATGCTTGTAATTGTGTAAAACAGGAGGGACAATCTTCATCCAGGGAGCCACAGCCTGCTCTGATCATGATTGCTGAACTCTGGCAGCCTAGTTTCTTGCCATTTTGTGTGGGGAACAAATAGGAATTCAAGGACATTTAACACCCCCATTCCTCTTAATGCTTGATTTAGACTTGTCTGCAACTGCATGTAGGCATCGACACATACCTATGCTGAGAAGGGGTTGATGGATAAGTGTAGGTTGCAGATGGTTGCAGACAGGCTGATGTGCATACTGTTGGGCTCTGGGAATTTACTCACGTCTGGCACTCACTTGGAACCCGACACATCACTGGGGCTGCAGGACTGATGGATGTGTGGACGACTGTCGTTTATGCTGAATTGTTGAAACAGCTAGACAGCTCCTAAGTCTGAACTATGTGGAGATGCAAATCCTGCATGCTGATTGGTTGATTCAACTTCCTCTTGGAAGGCAGGCGGAAGGCAAGGCACATTCAAATGACATTACGAAGTGCTAATGCAACAACCATGCAATCATCTCTGAATAATAAGTACATACATGGGGTAACAGAGAAGTCTAATCCAAGCTTTAGTCTTCCTCTCTCATTGCTCATCCCTAATTTAGATATAATATACACAATCTTACATTAAAAAAAAAATCCTAGGGTGAGTTGCAAACTGAGAATTGAAAATAGGCTTCAGTGTAATTTCATATCAGTTCAAATGTGTAGAATTCATCAATCTAGTAATGGTTAATGGTACTCTATAGCAAATAAACTCTCCAGCTTGAACTCGACTTCTGGTGGCTTCATAGATATATCCATATAGTTTTCTTGACAACAAGAAAGTGGTTTGCCATTGTCTCCTCAATTTTTTTTTTAAAAATCTTGGTAGCCTCCCATCCAATGACTCATCTAGTATAACCTTGATTAGCTTTTTGGAGAGTAGCTAAAATCTGATACTGTTAAAGCATCATGTATTGATTTAGACATGAAATAGCACAATGAATCTCTTAGGATTGTGGCAGGGCTCAGTAAAGAATTTTAATATTTGAATCATGATCTAGAGAATTGCAGTATCTGTATTTGCATGTTTGCTATAAGAGAGGCCTGAGACCAGGATTAGCTAGCACCAACTCACTGTTGCAATGGTCACAGGAGAGAGTGCTGATTAGCTGTGCATGTTGGATAAATCCTTGTATAAAATCTTATGTGTGTTTGTGGAAAAGGTTAATGACAATATACTTTGCCTGCATCACAAGCAATAAATGTAGGCATGTTAAATATAAACAGAAAGAACAGTTAGGATAAATATTTATTTCTGGATAACATTTCTTGAGTCATGAAAAAACAATACTCTATTCACGTTTACACTTAAAACATTTTAATAAATTACATCCAAGAAATTAAGCAGTTTGATCTGGAAATGGGAAATTAAAAGTAAATATGCTACTGCCAGTTGCATTTTACTCTCTTATTGTGATTTGAAAATGTTGAGATTGATACACAAAAACAGGATATCTGTTTTAAAAAAGAGCCCTCCAAAATATTGAACAGCAATACTGCAGAATAATTCAGTCCATGAATTTTTAGTGTTCAGAAAGCTGAGCAGATTGTTCTGCACATTAGCATTAAAGAAAAAAAATTACCAGCGGTCTTTCTCTACATGGACCACTCTGCATTGCATGGCTATTAAGAGACTCACTTGGAATGTTACAAGGGATTGTCCAGTACACAATGACAAAGCATTTTAATCTTATCAGAGTCATACTTCTATCTAAATTTATCCATACATTTTAGTCAATGTGGTGTTTTTTTTCCCTTTGAATTTATCATTTGCATAACATGAATTTGAGGAATTTAGACAACACCGAGAGCCTGCTAATACTGGGCATCAAAAATAACTTCAGAAGCAATGCTTTTCATTATGTATATCTAATTTTGCCTACTTTTGGCACAAAAGCAGCTGGTGTGATAATGTGTTCAAAGCACAAGGCATATGGAATTGGGTAGCCTAGACTCTTAACTCTGCTATCACTGACGAAAGTGTAGCCTGTGCAGATGGATGAGGCCCATTTCTCAATGCAGCCATTCCCAAGCTCCTGCAATTGAATGGATGCTGTGAATCTGACACACATGGGTCTTAAGGCTACAACTTTCTTGCCAAAGGCAAGAATACATTCTCTTCTAGCTAATGATAGAAGAGAAATGTCTATGGCAAGGCCTTGGCTCCTTAATCTTGGTTTTCCATCCGTAACGTGGAATTAACACCACATATTTCCTACTTGAACAGGCGAGAAAAAAAAAAAACTGAAGCTGGTGGGTGCATTTGACTACAGCCATAGCAGATGTTCTACAACAAGGATGGCAAATTATGGCCCCTTTATGACTTGTGGACTTCAACTCCCAGAATTCCTGAACCAGGCATGCTCAGGAATTCTGGGAATTGAAGTTTAGACTACAAGTCATAAAAGGGGCCATAGTTCCCAACCCCTGTTCTACAGGAAAGACCAGAATCTATATCGCTGCTGCTTGGACCCATTAAGTGGACTAACGGGGTGGGAGGTTGTACAGAAGGAGGAAGCCTTCCATACACAAACTGTGTTTAAAAGGTATGCTAAAAAGTTAAGCAATTTCCAAATTGTAAAAAGAACTATGCCTTTTTTTTCCTGCCCTGGAAAATCCCTATTCTTTGGTCCTATGTTCCTGTCATCATGTACTGTTCATGATCCTTTGGAGAGAAACAGGTACAAATGCTTCATCTAAAGATTTCCATTTGTTTCTTGCACAGACCTAACTTTGTGTATGGCACCCACTCAAACATTTCAATTGAGAAGTCAGTTCAACAACTGCAATCTTTCCAGGTCCCTGATTAGCAAACAAGAATCAGGGCTAGTTCTTATCACTGATTCTGCCTCCTTATTCTCTTCTAGCTATGCAAACCTGGCTGCTCACAGCTGTTACCATACCTGGCAGCAGAACTCAGCTGAGGATTCTTCCCATATTAGGGGCAACTTGGAACTTGAAAAAGCCTGAATGTTGAAATCCCATAGGTATATTTTCCTGATTCTTGAAACCACTAGTGAGCTTGTAAGATCTGATCTTTTGTTAATGTCCTCCCCACAAAAAAGCTAAAAATATATAAACTTTTTTAAAAAAATGTTTGATATTGCCCTTTTATTTTACTCACAACACATTCATTCTCACAGGTGCTTGGGGCATTTTTTTTTCTCTTCCCATCTGCCTTCACACAATGTGACCATTCTCTTCGACAGATTGGTCAACCAGCTAGATTGAAAAAAACCCAGTCTTGCAGCCTCCTTCACGAATATGCAACCACAGGTTGCTTATGCAAATTCCAAACATGAGCAACCAATGGGTTTGACTATGGGGAGAATCATTATGGTGACAGTGCCCTAAGGAAATTGTGCCCAGGCACCCTATTAAAACTAGGACTCCATACTTGGCATAGCTGCATTTGACCGCAGCTGAAAATGGCCAAGAATGGGGAGCTGTCCAGCACATGCACATGCTTGAAGTTGTTTTCTGGGAAGAAAATATGTAGTTTGGCTATCATAAATATTCAAGACAATAATAATATTATATGGCTTCTACAGAAAGAGTGTGGATTCCAAATACATGAAACTATTAAGAAAGACTGAACATACATTTGTGCAGAACAGAGACCTGATCAGTAACAGCCATGTCCATAAATGTTAATACTTTTATTTCATATTGGGAGTCTGACTTCAAACTTAATTAGCAATGGGAAATAAATGAAATTACAATCAAATCATGCCTTGGTCCCATTGGTATAAAAAAATGCATGCTTGAACAATTAGCCTGAAATGAATCGGTCTTAAAAATTTAACTATGGATGGATTGTGCCTGGAAGCATGCACTTGAGGGAAAATGAGATGCAATTGCCCTATTGATTACCCTGGATCATTTTTACTGATCATTTCTGTCAAGGATTATAATCCAGAAAGTTAGGGAAAAAATAAGTATTATTTATCTCCACAATGCAGCTGTTGGACTTACCACTGCAACATTTAGTACAGTACAGTATAAGATACAATAGTAACAGCCTGCATTCACAACAAATATTGTACGGATAGTGCACATCGATGGATGTGGCTTTTTTTCCAAACAAGATGAGAGAATGTTAACTATATTCTATATATCTTTATATTATATTATACTGTTTTATTTTTCCAGTTATATATAAATTTAAATATTAAATATCCAGTATTAAATCAAGGAAATTGCACAAATATAGGTCTCATCCTGTAAATCACACACCCACACATACAATCATACGCCCACACATACAAGCCATGGTTTTAAACTTGGGGGTAGGTGGGTAACTCATTAGAATGTTATCAGTTTGGAGGATTAAAGCACTTATTGTTGAAAAATAGCTCTAAAAATGAATTTTTCTTTGTTACTTTTAGGTTTCTGAAACAATTGGCCCCAAACTATACAATTCTTCAATTGTAGGAATATGGATTCAATAACTAAATCTTTTATTCAGATGAATAAAGATTATTTCCAGTATTTTTTTGTTATTGTTTTGCTTTGTTTTCTTCTGGTATGGAAAAGCTATGAAAATAAGTCACATAGGCAAAGTAGGAAAATATGCCCAACTCTACAGGGAGGTTGGAATGGAAACACTGGTTCACATATCCCAAGGGTTTGAACTGTGGAGACCCAACAAGGTTTCATTGGCTAACCCGATTTTCTGCATTGCTTTGGCCAGAACCAAAGAGCAGACAATGAACTGAAGCACATACTGCACGACTTACATTATACCAGTGCTACTGTGAGATGATGCACAAGATGTACAAGGGGGCAATCAAATCTGGAACATTAATGATTGCGGTACTCCTGCATTTCTCTTGTTTTTTTTTTTAAACAAACACACTGAAGAGCAAGTCACAGACAAGTCTCACGATCCACACCTTTCCCTGAGTCAGCTTTCTTCTCTTGTCGGCCTTCAGTGCTAGTTCGGGAAGAATGGAGAAAGAAATAAGTTGAACAGTTGTATTCCCACAACGCCTCATTTTGGGGACTGAGTAAATGAAGCAGCTCTCTTCTTCCCCTGTCCCCCAGCCCCCATGCTATCAGGCTATGCTCTCATGCTACACTGTTCAGTCTGGGACACAAGAACAGAAATGGGACTGCTGTTTGTGGATTAGGATTACAAAGAAAACTGTCAACATCACAGATCAATAAGGAAGGAGGCAACAGAGATATTAAAAAAACTGACATACAAATTTACATGCACAAAGACAAAAAAAGGATACAGTACATTGCATGAGGGTCAAACCGCAATGAAAATGTCTCGTGCAAATAACAATTGACAAGGTATTTTATTTGCAGAAACAAGAGAACTTCATCCAATTTATTTGCATTATCATTATCATCATCATCATCGTTTATTGTCATGACCGTTGTTTGACAGAAAGGTGGGATCAAAAGTGTCAATCAGTCAAATACGTACAGGTGCAAAATGCTTTCTATCGTTTAATAATCGAATGCAACATTAAGAAAAAAAATCATATTGTTGGGAGTGGGGATGAGAAAAAATAGATGTGCAATATTTACAACACAACATAAGCAGGAAGCCTTACTTGAAAGCTTATTCATTCTGTATTTGCACAATAAATTATATAATATTAAGCCTACTTTGCGGATATTAAATTTAGTAGCTGGAACAGTAAAGAGTACAATGTCAGAAGACACAGTTGTAGTTGATAAGTTAGAAAGTGCTGACTCATGCATGAGGCAATCTACACTATGATTGGTTGCTGTAAATATAAGGGGTTTCCCTTTTTCCCCCGCCTTTTTTCTTTTGTGTGTTCTGCATACTGTTTTAGATTTACCTCATGATATGCCTGTGTTCCTGACTATCTTGTGTCTTTTTTCTTTCTGAATGATGACAAGGACTGCTATAAGTTTGCTTGTTAAATATATATTATATATATAAAAGACTACAAATTTGTGTTAGTGTCTCCGACTTCATCTGGACAGCTGCTGTGTAATTCCATGACATCTACTCTATCATTTGCTTCTATAAATCAAGGCATTTATAGTATCATTTTCTCGTGTTCATGCATTTATTGATGCTCTGATGAAAAGCAAACATTTATTTTGCACAGCTCTTCCAGGCATGAAGGTGAAATTTGTGGTCGCCATCTCCTCTCATATCATCTCAATCAGGTTTTTTTCCCCAACAATTTCCCAGATACATTTATTTGCCTGTTGTTTTGTCATGCCCTCTTACTAACTTTCCTTTTGTTTTTAGGAATGATTACAGTATTTTTCCAGTAACTAATCTGCAAAACCTAACCAACCATATCTTAGCATTTTCTTCAGTTAGATCATCCACTTCTGCAACTTTACCAGTTTTCAGCAGTTTTCGCCACAGACAAGACTACCTTTTCCTTACTTTTTTCTTGGTATTTCTTCTTTCTTGGTATTTGTTTTAATTTCACTCTTCAGCATATTGTTATCATTCGCATACAGATCTCTGAAACACTCATTCCACCATCACTTTATCATTTTTAATTCCATTTATTCTGCCGTATATCCTTTTCACTGTAAAAGTTTTGTATTTGCATGAAAGTTGAACTTCCTTTGTTTGTTTTTTACTCTTCACTATCATTTGCTTTCTTTGCTACTGGTTTTCTCCCTATAGACATTGTCTAATATTTTTCACTTCTCCTTAGTTTTAGAAGTAATTGTTCTCTTATGTTCACTTTTTCTCATCCATGGCAACTTTCACTTCATTCCCCCTTCAATACTGTTTTTCATGCTACCCATTCCAGTCACTTCAGTAACACTCATTAACATAATTCTGTTTACTTTGTTCCAAGTATCCTTCACATCCTTTTCCTTACATCCACATTCATTTTGTCATGATATTGATTTAATATTTTTTTCACAGAGGATTTGTACTTTCTTTTTCTAAAGTTATTCTACTTTCATTCACTCTTCGGTGAATTTCTTTCATTTCTCCCTTTGTCTGTATGTCCAGTCTTGACATTACCAATCAATGGTCTGTCCCATCTTTAAAATATTTCATCGTTTTATTCTTTACGAATTATCTCAAAATTTCATAATAAACTATCAAATAAATTAGCTGTTTATAAGTATTTTCATCCTTTTGTTGCATGTATTCATGAATAGACTAAAACTTAAACCACACATTCAAAACAGATCTTTTTCTATGCAGATACTTGAAAAATAGTCATCATTCTTATTCTATTCATATTCAAATGGTGCAATATTTTTTTTCTGCATCACCTTGCCTTGTCTCCAACCATCCATGTGGTTTATATCACTTAACAAAATAATTATGCTTCCCTCCATCTTACCTGTTACATAATTTCCACCACATCAGAACTCAAATCAGTCAATTACCATCATTCCCTGGCATGTAATATGCTCTTGTCACAATCCTAAACATTTATACAACTTCACAGCAACTAAATGACATTAATCCATACTTACTGATATACATTTTATCCCTTTCATTCATAATCAAATTACAGCTTCATTTTTGGCCATGTATTCATCAACTCCATTCTCCTAGATCAGGCCACCTTTATTCAATCTGTTCCACATCTGTTCCTATTTTCCATTCTTTCTCTTCATATCTATTATTTTTTTATTTCATTACATTCGTTCATGGTCTGTAGCATTTGCTATTACATTATACATAGCTATTTTCCATATGCTAGGGTTAGCATTAGAAGGGCCACTAAATATTGACTTCTACTGCCTATCATAGTTTTGATCATATGAAGCTTTCACGTAATGCATTTTCATAAAGATGAGACTATATGGATTGTTACCAGCCTTAGCTGTACTTCTGCCACAAATATTGTTCCCTGCTAATAGTAAGGGCAGTATGTAGAATTTTGGCAGATTTGGTCAGTATATTACTGCCACAACCAAGGCCCAGTTTCACCACTAGGAACTAGATATTGTCTTGCAATCCAACATACTGGTCCCACATTCTAACAACCAGGCCCTTTCAGAATCTAACAAGAGAAGATGGGCAATTCACAGCACTCTACTACAGAAGGAGCTCTTTTGAAAAGACGCTGTTCTGTTATACTTCTGTTATTCTTGGTGTATAATCTAACTTCACCATCTCCTGTCAGCACAGGCTCTTCTCTTGTCACGAAGCTTACAGAATAACATAGTTAGAAGATCTCCTAATCCAACCTCTTGCTCAAGCAGGAGATCCTCTACCATTTCAGACAAATGGTTGCCCAATCTCTTCTTAAAAAACTCCAGTGTTGGAGCATTCACAACTTCTG
>AZIM01000535.1:122032-136494 GCA_000516915.1 Ophiophagus hannah | reverse complement strand
TACTCAAAATTTCTGCTACCAGTTCTCCCGAACTGGTCAGTAACCACCTCTGGGCTACTGCCACTGAGATATTAGAGAAAGCAGAACTGTGGCCACTTCCTTTTGGCAGCAAACCTGACAAGAAGACTTCCTGTTCATATACAAATACAGCAGAGATCTTCAAAGTTGCTGCTAGGCCCAAAAGAGAATATGGTGAACTGATGCTTCAAGTAGGAAATTCAGTGGCTTTGCTTGAGAGAAAGCCAAAATGGTCACCTTCATGTTTTCAGCGTTAGCTGAGATGAACAATTTCCTATGAACTTCAAATCATTGGAACATTGTTATAACAATATTATATAATGTCTCAACTATCCCTATGCCTATGTATACTTCCTAGTAAGCATCCACAGGATGACAGCTATGGTTTGAATGTTTCTTAACTTGTTAAAAATGTATGGACATACTGAATTTCAGTATTTTAGCAATTGAACAAAGCTTGAACAATGATAACAACTTTCTAAAGTGAAAGGGTCAGTATTTTTTAAAAAATTTATATTGTTTTTTCCTTAACATCATAAGACAGCTACAGTATAATCTGCCTAACAGTATTTGAAACAATGCAAGCAAAATTATACATTTAATACAGAAAGTTAACCTTCCTTCCTTCATTAAATGGACTGGGTTTCTCCATACAAAAGAGCTGCACCTGCACTTTACAAGGAAATATGGAATTGGAATTTGCCATTTAAAGCATAGAGACTGTCATGACTTTGTTTATTGCATGGCTATTTTTAATGTGTTAAATGATATGCATACCAATTTAGTAATTGTTTGCAAGGGATAAATACATATGCAGGCAAAACCAATCCATTTTAATAGAGGAAGTACATTTACATAAGTATTGGTTTTAAATAAATGGGACACCCTATTCATTTTAACCATCATTTATATATAATGATGAGGTGTTATATTTATCATAATACCTATTGACCTCCAGGTGGGTGTTCGATCATATTTTTAAAAAAGATCCTTACATGTCTTTGTATATATATGGATGGATGGACATTTACATATGTATGGATACAAATAAAAATACAATCTTACTACTAACTTTCCAGTTCGTTGTAATTCTGGCCCCGAATGTCCTCCAAGTGGCTCTGGGTCTCCATGAGCAGCAGTTCCATTTGGTACACCTGGAATTTTACGTTTCTCCTAAATGAAAAAAAAATGGATGTGTCTGTTTTGAATTTGTTTTCTATTCCAAATTGTGGACTGAAAAGAAACTGTCAGGGAAAGTTAGAAATATCATGTCTAGCTTCCTTTGGTGGGCACCTTTCACAAATGAAAGTCACTGAAGTAATTTATTTAACAGGACTTCTAGCATCCGGAAATGCCAAGCACAATCTGAGAGAAGCGTCTGGAAAAGTGCTACAATAAGAGCCTCCTTATCAGTTAATAACATCCTGCGAGGCTTCAGCACTAGATATTAAAAACTATTCAGCCATCTTTCTTCCTGTAGGTTTGTGGGATGCTGTGTCCACTACATCTGTTCCATTGCTGAGACTTTCAAGTACAATGAAATCCAAGTCAAGAGAAAGAGCATATTCCTGCTGACTTATTATTATGGCACAAGGACATGTTACTGCCACATGTGTGCTAGTGTCATACCTCTTTCTAGAATCTCTTTCTATGTCTACCTGCTAACATTTATTTATAATAAAAAATATACAATGACAAAATCATGCTCAGACTTTCACTGACTCATACAAGCTGAAGAATGGAATGGAACGGAATGGAACAGAAAAGAACAGAACAGAATAGAATCTTTATTAATTTAGTCAAGCAATGTTAATGGTAATGTATCTCTGAAAAATCATGGAAAAAAAATCTTTGAGATGCCAATGATCTATAGGAGAGGTAAACATTGCAGAGCACTGATGATATCTTATGTAATTGTATCACAACTGGTGAAGAAATGAGGAATATAAATGTAAAAGATAAATAAATAGAAATAAATACCTGAGAAGGAACATTTTTGGGAGGTTCTATACGAATGGTTGGGTCCCATTCTCCTGGTGGGAGAACTGTCACTTGATCAAGAAACTCATCAATTCCAGCGACTAAGTCACTGCGATCCTTAGCTTTATATGCAACATCATGAAATACCTTTGAAAGAAAGAAGGAACTCCATGAGATTTTCTTTCTAAGGGGGGAAAAAATCCAAACAGTTGTTTCTCAACAAATTATAAAAATAATTTTTCTGCTCATTTTCAGTATTGTGATTCAAAACATTGAATTAAGAAACTGCTAGTTATTTTAGAAGGGCATGGTGATACAATAAATCTTCTTACAAAGCACTTTAAAATAGGTAACTTTTCAATGCGTTTAATCAATGCCTGTGAATGGATAAGTACCTCATCTGTCATTAATGTTCCAATTGACCTGCCAATCTCATGGTACTGTTGACCTTTTCCTAAGGGCCCCAGAAGAATAAATAAAAATCTATGAAAAATAGAACACAAAAATTTTCAGTTAATTTTACATAATTCTAGTATCTGAACAAATACAAGTTAGAAAAAACTTAGTCTTAGTTTTAACCGCTCTTGAACTTGTATTTTATAAGTTGGAAAATAATTTCTTTTAAACATTGATATACCAATTTTTATAAAAACTCAAGAATATGTTATTTTTAAAGAAAATTATAAACACTTTCCCTGGTGATGAGGTAATTGGAATTATTTCCTCCTCATCTATGGAACCAACTTCCCCTGGAGCTCGGTTAGCTCCTGATCTCCGCTCTTTCCGCCGTGACCTAAAGACTTGNTTTTATGCTGTGAGCCGCCCTGAGTCCCTTGGGNNNNAGGGCGGCATACAAGTCTAATAAACTTCAAGTTCAACTTCACCTAGCAAATTTTGGGCTCATGTATTTCTCAAAACTAAACAGAATTATACACATAAAAATGGTTTCCTAATGTATTATTAAACAGTAACTGTACCAAAACCTAATGTTACACAAAACGAAGTGAGAATCATTTGTGTTTGGGTAGGTGTCTTACCATTTTTTAGAATAGTTAAATGCTTATTATGTTCTTTCTGGGCTCATGAACTTCCTCCCAGCTTTCTATAAACATTGATTCCCTGTTAATCATGAATACAAAACCCATATTTCTATCAAATTTAAATGGAATTTTTCAAACTCTCATAGAATTTTCACATATGGATTTAAATTTTTAAAATTCTAAAAGGAAAAAGAGAAAGAGGATAGTCTATGAAATTTAGACCTTCTTCTGACTTTATTGCAGGGCATTAAATAACCCTAACCCTATCTTATATAATGTTTGAGGCAACTTAACCTTCAAAGTAAAATTGTGCATACATCATACAGTACTCAGTGATATTGGTTTTCAATTACTTCTTATCTCAAGGATGGATGGAACATATTTTGGCTACAGCTGTTTGCTATACAAATCAGGAGTTTTGTTACAGTAGTCAGAGATCTTGTAAGTCTAGCATCGATGATATTGCCCTATTTGGGTGGTGAGGTGGTCTTCACAAATGATGCTCTGTAGCAATATATAATCCTTAATATTATTCAGAGCAGTCTTCCTTATTCCCTGGCTGGCCCTTATTCTTTTTATCTGTAAGCTGCAGAATTTAAATCAAGCTGGAATAATTACATTTCTTTCTTAGAATGGTTATAAATTACCTTGATGGGATTGGAACTTCTGCCAATCCTGAAAGCAACATAGCAGGAGACAATCTAACAAAAGCGACTACAGCACGGTCCAAGAATTCAAGCTCACCAACCAAAATGTTTGAGGCTTCAGCTCCAGGAGGGATTTTTTTCATGAAATGCAGGTCAACCTGATCATTAAAAAAAAGCCATACAAGAAAAAGAAGGATGGGAGGGGGAATGAGAGAACCTAACAGATGTGAAGATTTCTAGCATTTCATTTCACTGACGCATTGATACATCATGGATCACTAACCACAGAATAATTTAGCATGAACATGTATTAGTGCAGGTACAAACTCTGATAAATTAATTGGAGTTATCAATAAAAACTTTAATTATAGGTTTATAAGACCTGGCAGTTAATTGAACAATTAATGCTCATATTTGTGCTCTAAATATAATCTACTGTCTGCAAATGGTATCTTAGTCATATTGATACCTTATCAAAGGCTAATGTTTCTGGTATTGTGCAAAGTCTATTTAGGGATGCTGATTCTACAACTCCTGAAAAGGCAGCTTAAGAATATGAATTCCTATCCAAATAATCTTCAACCAATGAGTTAATGAATTTGTTCAACATGATTCATTCCAATAGGACCAAGATCTGATCATTTTAAAAAAAATTAGAATCATTCATGCTTGCTGACAAAAGTAGTACTGTTATTTTTACTTCCATTTAAAAGTTTAAGTAAATTCATGAATGAAAATGAGATTGTGGTTTTGCTTTACAAAATTCACAATGTTTTTATTATTGCTAAAGAAAAATAGCACATTTTATTATATGGAAGATGCTTCAATGTAGCAGTTCTGCCATGACCCAGAATGAGCCAAGTGGCTCACACTGGAAACTCATGATTCATTTCCATGGGAATCAAGAAAGATACACTCAGTATCCCCATCTACTACTCACAGGGCCACAATTACTGCTCCTTGATTATCATGGCTGTGCCCATGCCTCAACAGCGATTCCTGCCTTCTGTAAAATGCAACACGACTGGCAATTGCTGCTATACATAAAACACCCAATGAAGCTTTCCATTTACAGAATAAGGCATTAGATTAGACAACAACTTCCACAACAACAACATTAGACTAGACAACTTCCATGGATTTCCACTCCACATAATTTTTATCAATGAAATGTGGCTGGGGAATTCTGGGAGTTCAAATCCACACTTCAGGGAGTTGTCAAGTTTGGGAAACACCCCTGTTAGGAGCCAACAGCTCAACACAGAGTTTGCTCAGGTGCTCCTTGTCACAAAACCAACAATACTGTTAGAAGTTCAACACATCATACTTTCATTGTTAAACTTTAATACTTTAAATTGTGCTTGCTGCTACTGTAACAAAACATTTTTCATTCACTACAATGCCTCATTCTGAGGGGGGAAAAATTCCTCAGTAGGATGCCTAAGCATTTGGGGAAAAATCCACAGGAAGCCTCCACTGCTTTATTATGTTACACTGTTAGTATTAAGCATAATGGATCTCTCATTTGATTATGTCGGCCAAGGTACTTGCAAAGATAGTAAGCAACCAGTTGAAAGACTTCTAATCTTTCTCTCTCCAGAAACCATTATTTTGGAATCAAGGTTGTAATAGTTTTCTGAGAAAACAAGGATTTGTAAACAGAAAGAAAGAAAGAGAACAGTTACCTACTAATTGCACTGAACTTCCTGTTGCCCCAAAATCCAATGTGAGAAAGCCTAGGAGCATTATTTAATGCAAGAACAGTAAACCAGAAAAGTGATTCCTTAACTATGTGGGCTGGAGTTGAAAGGGGTTGTGTTAGCTTTTTGAGAAAGTAAGGAGGAATTCTATACACGCAAGGAGAGTGCAGCCTTACAGTAAAGCAATTTGTTACTAACTGCATTCAAATTCCTGCTGTGCCAAAGATTCACTAAATAATACCACTGAGAAAAATAAAAAGAAAAGTTCAGCTAATGCTGGGAATGTCAATACAGGTATTGTGCTTAGGCAAATACAAAAATAAGGAATCAACAGGATTATAGCAAAAGCTCTCTCTCTCTTCCTGGTCCTTCCTTTATGTGGGCATAGTTATGATACAACCTGTGTACTCACTTGATACAGTGGTTTTACTGTAGTCCACAATCATGAAAATAACATTCTACAACCACAAAATCTTTTTTTTAAAAAAATCCTAGTTTAATGTGATTAAACTAGAATTTCTCTCGAATTATTAGAAATTATTGTAACATATATGCAATGATACTATAATTCTACAATTTATTATTATTATTATAGTAGAACACAAGCCCCAAATGACTGAGGATATTGTAAGTAGCCTTGATAAACCAAATAAAACATTAAATGGGCTAAATCTCAGATCTCAGAAAACTGCCAAATCTTACAAATTTTGGTGCTTTTGCTTCAAAATCTCACAAGATTTTACTGTCCTTTTCCCCATATCACACAAGATTTCAGGGTGAAACACCATCTGTGATCATGCACAATCTTTCCAACAAGCTTTTAGGGTGATCTTTGAAACCGACAATGCAAAGATCCACATGAAGAAATGGTTCCGATTTGCTATTCTGTTCGTCAAATTATTGAAAAGCATTCTTTTTTTTCCTCTTTGATTTGTGTCATTTACTTTATGTTAACAGTTAACTGTCTGGTGTTCACAACCATATTTTATTTGTGTTCTCCCCATAATACCTTTCTAAATGTTATGAAGAGTAATTCACAAAACAACATGTTCAAATTGATATCACAGCTTCATATTCCGAGAATTTCAAATTACTGCGTTTTTCTCCCATTTGCTTTCCCATTACCAATCTAAACACAAAAACAGTGACCAAATCCAATATAAACTGTTAAAGTGACCATTTTAATGTCTATCTCGCAGCCATCTGTCAGTAGCAGTGTGCAGTGTGTCTTCAATAGTGTTTACAAAGTTGTTTTCTTGCAAATGGCTCTGGCACATGGACAGAATTTAAGCGCCATGGCGTTGTCTGTGTTATGAAATCATTTTCAAAACTTTTAACATCTCCAAAAATTAAGCCCAGCATTCTTTTTTCGCTGCTTTGCCATCTTATTTACATATTTCTTGTGGAATAATAATTTAAATCTACATATTTATCCGGTACCGAGGAATGATCACTGATTGCTTGAAATGGAACAATTCTTTTAAGGAAGGACTACTTCACAGATGGGAGAAAGCATATGCACATGCTTGGAAGGATTTGAGTTACTTTTGATGGCAGGATTGTAATTGAGCCCTCATACAATGCAGCAAAGAGGAAGCCAAGCCAAGATTTTTTAGTGGCATGCTTATGTTCACAGATAAACTGCCCTTCCTCTCATCCTCAGTCTCATCTCCACTGATCATCAACGTGGCTCAGGGCACCTGTTCAAACCAAATAAACCCAAAGGGCTGGGAGTTTTCAAAGCAAGTATTCTGCCCAACTCCAACTGGATTAGTCAATTGTTGCCATCAAAGAGATTGTCCAATGAAACACTAGAGGTCACCTAATGCACTCTGCGATGCCCCCTGGCAGTTTTTGACATTTAAAAAAAATCAATTAATTTGCAACACGTTGTTCACCACATCTAGAAGTAATTGGCCAGCAAATGACATCGATCTTGACAATCCATGAATTGGAGGTATGATCACGTTGTCATGTAGTCCTGCAGATCATGCCAGAGGTTCACAATGGCTTGAGAGAGATCTTGGGTCCATTAATTCTCAGGCTGCAGGTGGCTTTTCAAGCACAAATGTGAATGAAGCATGAAAAAGCATATAGAATGCAAATAATGCTTCTTATCTTCCATTAGTTAAGCTTTGGCTGCTGCAAAAATAGCTTTGCCAATTGAAAGAGATAATATGACACGAGACACTGTTTTATAGAGATTTGCATTAACTTTTTTTCTGAATTCCAGAGGACTCTACTCGTGATTCATTCATTAATATGTTTACTTGCTTGTTGTTGGCAGCAATTTGTTTTTCTTTCAATCCTTCTTAGCCTCCAAAGATGTTGAGGCAACTCTAAGCATTGCTTCTTCCCCCTCCTAATCTTTTCTTCATAAAAAGCAGATTAAGTCAGTTAGACTGAGAAAAAAAAAACACTGATCCTAGTCACTTACAGGTAAGGTTAAGCCCTAACGAGATGTATTGTGTTTTGTTTAGCGTTCTATGTATACTAGGCTACTGTAGTTTTTCCAACAAAATGCCATGTGGAGACCTTGGTGCTCTCTGAATTTAGTCTTCCCTGAACAACCAAACTTAGAGAGCAGCAAGAATTCCATAGTTTAACCCTGAGCTACATATGTTCCCTCCCTTCTGTTAAAAATACCATCTCTCAGTCAGGGATTGACAAACTTTTGAGGTCTTGAGCACCACTATGTAATCCTTATACAAGGCTCTAAGCACTTTTTTAAAAAGTATCAACCCAAATCTTATTACATCACTAATCCTTATAAGATGTACCATGATACAATAGAACCTCTGGTCACGAACACTTCTGACCACGACCAAATCGGATTCTGACCAAAACATTCACAAATTTTTTGAATCCAGTCACTCACGAACACATACTCAGGTGGCGATCAATCAAACATGATTCCTGACCCAGAAATTCCTGAGGACGAAACATTAGAAGACGAAGAAATTGCCAATGTTATGGAATGAATTATGGTCATGACCAGAGGTTCTACTGTACTTTGACCTTCCCGTGCAATATCACATAAAATAATCACTTAAATTGCTGAAATCTCATACACACCTTGTATGAGAACTTGTTCTATGGCTAGTTCAAAAAAGCAGGGTTCAGAAAGCCTAAAGCAGCATACCCACTAACAAGCTCAAGTAAGCTGCCATACTACACAGCTGAGCGGAGATCTGAATGTGAGTTTTCTTAATCTGATGCCTATATCTGATGCATCACCAATCAACTTAAGACAATTGTATCCAGAAAAGAAAAGAGCCATTACTGTTTCCTATTTTGCAATATGAATATGTACAGTTTATGGTACGTGTTTATGCTAAGAATGTTTACCTCAACTCCTAGTGATTTAATGGACACACACATGCAGTTTTCTTGGCTACAATATGGAAGTCGTTCACTGTCTCCTTCTTCTGGGATGCCCACCACCATAGAGTTTTCTGGTAAGACTCTCATCCAAATATCACCCAGGCCTGAACCTGCTTAGCTTCTAGGGCCAGGCAAGGTTGAGAAAAGAAAGCTATAATGTTGGGTGCTTCTGTTTTGCTGGCAGTACAGATGAACACAATGCCTCTCCAGGGCATTTCCTTTTTGGACCTGATTTTAGTGAGTTTATTCTAGGCTATAGTCCTGTATCAACTTACCTGATAGTAAGCTTCATTGAATACAATGGAAATTCCTATACAGAATTATGCTACTATGTTAATATTAAAGGTAGTTTTGCTAGGGAAATGATTCTGTTTTTCTGGATTTGCATGTGTGTGAAATAAATTTATATCTTCCATTTCTTAAAAAAAAACTTTATATATTTGAAGGTTATGAGAACAATCTTCAGATGAAATGAAGGTTGGCAGGACTATTGATGTTTAAAATGTTCAATACATGCATCTAGACCAGCTTTCCCCATCCTGGTGCCCTCTGTAAGACTGGACTAAATCCTATCTTCCTCAGGAGAGAAGCATATTCACTGCTGGAAGGAAGAGGCATGGTCCAGGGAGAGAGAGCCAGGCAGAGGAAAGCTAATTTAGAACTTCTGGAGTTTTTGCCAACTGCACTGACAAAACACAGCATTGACCTGGTACTAACATTTAGCAAGAGATGCTGCTTGCAATCACCATAGAAAGATAGCCCGAGTGGGTCCTCACCTCTCTCTCTCTCTCTTCCTGATGAAGGTGTCCTTTTTCATTTCTCTGTTTCATCCCAAATAGACTACTGTTATGCCCTTTTTGCTGGTCTCCTAGTCCCTGCACGCACAATTAACAGACTTCAGCTGGTTCAAATGGCTGCTTCTCATATTCTGCCTGGCACCAGATGGAGCAAGCACATAACTAGAACGGGCTCAGCCACACTGACCGGATGTCACATTCAACCACAAGTCAAGGCACTGTTGGCATCAATTCCCTTAGAAGAGAAACTCAGTTAAAGATACCTTCTTTAAGCCTCAGCTGCCCCGCTTGGTTCAGCTGAGGCCAATGGCCATGGCTAGAGGCTTGTCAAACCAAAGCCTAATACAACCATGATTTGGTGACACAACACCCCTTAGGCCAGAGGTCTCTAAACTTGGCAACTTTAAGATTTGTCAACTTCAATTCCCAGAATTCTCCAGTGGCTAGAGAATTCTGGCAGTTGAAGTCCACAAGTCTTAAAGTTGCCAAGTATGGGGACCCCGCCTTAGGCAATTTTTAACTACAGATTGGTTATATAATATTCCCAATAAATCCATGTTTTCCCTTTCAGTTCTTTTGGACAGACATGCTGCTTGTCACAATTTGCAGCGAGCAATGAAGTATCACAACTGGATCACAAAACCTCAGATTTTGTATATGATTAAAAATGGTTTTTATATTGCCAAAGGGTAAATGTCATAGAAAATATTAGAACCAATATAAATCTGGATGCTAATCCAGAAGAAGATTCTTTCCCAATTTTCTAATTTAACAGGAGGCTATCTCCACAAATACTCTGAAAATGAAACACAGAAAAGATTGTTTGGCTGTAGCTAAATATTTGGGATATATTTTACTGGGAACAGTCTAAGTATGTAAGTTATATGGGATAAGAAATTTTTTTGGGGGGGAGGCATCTTCCTGGCTGGTCTAATTGCTCCTTTAGAAAAGCTGACTTTAGGGGTAAAAACTTGGCAGAAGTCAGAAAGGAAAAAGCACATGAAGCTTATTGCCCTGTATATTACCTTGCATTTTTCAATTAACACCTGGAAGATAGAGGCTCCTTAGACAAGCTAGCTCTTCCTATTTACTCTTGCAAATTGTGACATAACAAAACTTTTTGCTCTAACCTCAGTCAAATAATTATTTCTCTCTTTTGTCATAGCAGGGGCCCAGTACCTGCCGGACACTTAATCTTCATTAATATCCTTTGCTGATGCCTAACCTAAGCAACTCTGGGATGGAAGGAGAAAGAGAGATTGCAAGGCTATAAAACTTGGCCAATGAAAGCATCTCCTTTGGGAGTCAAATTCCAGAGATCATCTTCACCATTTGGGCTCATCTGGCTCATTGGGACGGATCCCACTGTGCTGTGAGTATATTCAGGGACAATTTAATAAACTTTCTTCAAAGTTTGTTGCCATGCTGGCATCTCCCTTGATGTTATAGTTCTTTCCTCCAAATCACTGGCACACAAACTAGTGGCAACATTTCTTTTCTAGCAAGTTAGATTATGGTTCTCTTTCCATAGCTTATAAATAAGCTTATAAAATTGCTTATAAATACTGATAAATAGCTCTCCTGCAATTCAAGCAGAATCTTTTCCAGCTTTCCTTATGAATGGCTAAATTGAATCAAATCCTCATGTATGCAATGGAGGGGCTTTATATTATGAATTGATAGTTTATTAATAGCCACCAGCTGTCAATGAACAAAATATTCAGGAAGTTCAATGTGTTAAGATTTACTGTAGAGAGCAGTGTCCAACCTTGGCAACTTTAAGGCTTGTCGACTTTAATTCCCCAGCCAAGGTGGGTGGGTAGGGAATTTTGGGAGTTGAAGTCCACAGGTCTTAAAGTTACCAAGGTTGGACATCCCTGCTGTAGAGCTTTTATTGAGGGACTTCCAGGATTTTGCTGCCAAACAGAAATTATCTAGCTCTTTCATGGTTGAAATCACACAGAGCAATTTTTATACCTTAATATTATAGTGACAGTATGGAAAATATGAGTAAGTCAATCAGAACTCTACTGTACTACGCCTTAAATACATTGTTCTCATGTTTC
Source organism: Ophiophagus hannah (assembly GCA_000516915.1). Classification (NCBI taxonomy): domain Eukaryota; kingdom Metazoa; phylum Chordata; class Lepidosauria; order Squamata; family Elapidae; genus Ophiophagus; species Ophiophagus hannah. The sequence continues at coordinate 124,862 of AZIM01000535.1, read as the reverse complement.
ATTTTTAGAGATGGGAAATGCTTGAGAATGCTACCACATCATTTCAAAGATCTTTTGGCTCAGATACCGAAACATAGCTTTCATCTCTTCTAAAGTTTAATGATGTCTTCACAGTGATATGGAATGAAATGAACTATTTTTTTAAAAAAAGTATTGTTTGTTTTAAATGGTTAAATGTATCCCCCTCCATTTATTTACATAAAATGCATGTAGTATGAGACAACGGCCAGTTATAATTTATTACACTGAAATGAAACATGCTTTATTGCCAGAACTAAGCTGTACTCTTACCATTCAAAGATTTACATTACAGTCTTACCTTACTAAAGTCAACAGTGCTGTTTTCTCGGCTGACATCATTTTTTGTTTCAGTGGTTGGCGCAGACTGTGGGGAAACAAGCTGACCTGCTGGAAAAAATTGTTATTACAGAATACTAACACTTTTCTGTATTATTGTTATAAAACAGTCAATTTGAAATAAAAAGTAAATTCTCCCTTGAGTCAGCCTGAGTCCAGTGAACCTCAGAGAAGGGGTTGCAATTTGCTTGGTAACAGTAGATAAATAATGATTTTAAAAATATCAGTCTATAGTTCTGGATTTCCCAGTCTAGTCTCACATTCAAATAATAATCAGGGCAAATGCTACTTAGCTTTTAAAAATTAGTTGAAGATTTGTTAGGTGCTACCACCTGAAAGGGCCTTCTACTGAAGAGACATTTAAATGAAAGGTTCATATACATCATATCTATGTACAAACATTTCATCTTGCAAAGTACAGGCCATTACTACATATATAAGTAATACATTTTCTTGATCATAACTTACTGAAAATAATTAGGGCCAACTGAATAAAAACGTTTAGTCTATCTGCAATATGTAGCACTTTATATAAGTTTGCTAAAGCCATTACTTTATTGATTTACTAAAACTCATGACTCAACTTGTATTTAAATAGGGAATGTAAAATTGATTGTTTAATGTCTCCTGGAAGAAAACAAGCAGAGGAAGGAGTGTTAGATATGCATTGCTGCCTTGATAACAATATACAGATAACAAAGGCGGGATTAAAATAATAATAATAATAAGGTAAAAATAGAATAATAAAAATAAAATAATAAAATAAAATAAAATAATAAAATTATTGAAATAATCACCCCTCTTGGGTGGTGGTATCATGGAACATTGAATACAAAAAGCATGACATAAGGTAACAACTCTATCTCTCTACTCTGAGAGTTCAAATAAGGAAAGCTATTCCTTCATAGCTTATTAATATATCCCCCTTCTTGCAAATACTGAAAACACATCTATTATAGCTCATGAAGCTAAGTGCCCTATATAAAGCACAATAAAGTGCCCTATATAAAACGTGAGAATCCAATTCCTGACAAAGGGGCAAGGGATTGAATCACATACAATCTAATCCCAATTATAACACATGTACCTGATCAAATAATGTGTAAAATATGAATCAAATGAAAGCTGACTATTGCTATTGCAATAAATACATTTTCCCAGAATCACTGTTAGAAAGCATCTCTATACTGCAATAAGATGCATATTTCCTTATGAAATTGCATAGAGTGGGCTGCAACCAGTTTAACAACCGGTTCTGTGAGCGCGCGCTCATTCAACTATGATCCCAGCAATATTGGGAGGGAAATCATTATTTTTTAAAATCTACACAGGTTTTAGTGCTAAACTAGAGGTATTCATTGTCCAAATCCACTCTACATTTTCATTCAGACTTTTCCCCAATTTTATTTTATTATATGTGTGTGTGTGTGTGTGTGTNGTGTGTGTGTGTGTGTGTGTGTAAATAAAATGACAGATAAAATATTTCTGACAGCACAATCCATTTCTAATTTATACTTTTCAGATTAGAAAAACAGTAAGACCATTTACAAAAGAAAATTATCCTGGCTAGAGTGGAATAGCCAGTAAAAAATCTGATACCTATTTGCAAAAAGGCCATGAAGACCTTGAAAGTGATTGTCTAAATTAATCATGATGACACATTACGCTAAAAAAGGACTGGTGTGAAGAGTGAATATCTGAATTGACCTAATGTTCATGCAAGATAGATTTATAGTACACTACCTCTGGACCTTCAAGGAGTTTACAGAACCCAAAGGTTAGAGATGAAGGAGGACAAAGATGGGATGAGCCTGTTAGAGACAGATACAATAAAGATATAGCAAAAGAAAGAACATGGAGATGATCATGCACAACAGCAGTGTTTAGATCAGAGATAGTCAAATTTTCTCTGACTGCGAAATCTGTTAAGTTAGAAAAAAACATATATTCAGGAAACCTTGATCAAGAGGCAAACCTCTAGTGATTAAAAAAACCTGCTACATGCTAAGTGAATTTTTTTTTCTTGTCCTTAATCTCTCAAAGAACCCTCCTACCAAGTTCAGACAGAACAGTAGGGTTCCATGAAACATAGTTGGAAAAACTCTGGTTTAGATCGTGCACTATTATTCATGAACAGGGAAAGGGAAACCTATGGTGAAGGAAAGGTATGATATGAAGTGGAAATGACTTAAGAATGATGGAATATATATTTCAAAATAGTAATATGATAACGCTTTTTCTGAAAAGAAATAATAAAAGTGGAAAGGATGAACAGAGGGGAACAAGTGAGAAAATAAGAACTGCTGTACTGTTGTAAAATAAAAAGTGACCAGGCCGTGGAAATTTTGAAGCCAGGAACACCTAAATTTTAAGGAATACAAACTAGAATCTCAAATAGCATAGAATTTTCCTCCAGCAGCATTCAAACAAGAACATTCCACGCATTGAACCAAAGGTGCTTTTTCAAGAGGCA
>AZIM01000535.1:97226-108123 GCA_000516915.1 Ophiophagus hannah | reverse complement strand
AAAAAGTGCTATTGCTAAATTTAAATAGATATATGTTTTTGCTGCTGATATTCACTGGGTCTTAAGCAATGGGCCATTGCTTAAGGAAGGAGAAAAAGTCTAATTTACCTGGCAGTCTCCCTCCATTCCGCATCGTCTCCTTCTCGCAAGCAAAGTTCATCAAGCTCGGTGAATAAATCATGTGGGATGTGCTCCTCATCATCATCTTCTGTTCCAAGAATAAACTGCACCCTCTGTGAAGGAGTATCTAGGGAGGAAAAAGAGCAGTACTAAGAAAGTTAATCAGATGGCATGACTTTACCAAAGCAGCTGAATAGCCAGCATTATGATTTGATGGAAACATTATATACATCATAGTAGACAAACATTACATGATAGAGGACCAATGTGAAATTTCAAGAATATTCATTCATTCACAAAATGACTGCCATGTGTAGGAGATTTGTCAGTTGATAAGTTAGTAACATAAAATAAAAATACCCCTTTAGTAAAAGACAGGGATATGCTTTCTTGTACCATCCCATCCAACATCCCAGCTCACCTCTTTTCTTTTCAGAATAGGTATTTCCAAACAGAGCACTAGACCAACCTCTATCCCCACACCATTTTATTAATGATTTCTATAAAATACCTCTAGCACTTATAGATTGGACAGAGCCTGGCTAGTGCAGAGGAAATATCAATGGTCATATTGGTGCCTATCCCTGCTGTAGATAAAAATTGTTAAAGTAGATGTAGCCCCTATTAAAAATTCTCTTAGGAATGTTCCTGAATTCTTTTTATTTTTCCAGTGGGGAAAGGAAACTAAATGTTCTCTATAAATGTAAGATGAATTTAAACATGATGTTGAATAAATGTAATCACATTTGCTTTAAAAAGGAAATGAATGTGTGGGTGTCCAACAAGAATAAACTAAGGATAAGCAAAATTCATGACTAGGAAAAAAAATATTCGGTGGAATATTCCTTTCTCTCTGGATTATCCTAAAGTTCCTCTGGATCTTGTTCTGAGGACTATTTGGTGAATTGGAGGCAGTCTGAAGTGGTCCATTGTGATTCAGCCCCCCAAAATCTGTTCCATTTGCAACACCAAGTTCGAATACTTGGACCTACTTCTGATTCAAAGGATTTACTTTCCAGAGGATTAATTTCCAGAGGAAATTCAGCATAGTCCTGGGTGAGTTTTACACATCCCTGAAAAAAAGGAAGAGGCATGTAAAGCTTCGAGGGTTATAGATATGACACTACATGGACATTTAGTTTGAAAATCCATATTTGCTTATGGGTTGGGGGTCACTATACTTCCTGTTGTTTCTTTTAGATATCAGTTCTTTTCTTCAAGGTTTCTGAGTTAGTTTGGTTTTAAAATTGATAGGTTTCTTGTTTTTAGAAGCAGTAGGCATCAAAAAAATATAATGCCAATAGGAATTAAATGCATTAAAGCTGTTGGAAATGTCATCAGATACCTGGATCATATTACCATATGTGGTGGACGTGTGTGGAAGCCAAAAAATACTGGACTAAAATTCATACATGGTTGGAAAAAATGACAAAACAGCATATAGACTTGAAACCTAAGTTATTTTTATTGGGTATCTTGCCTGAAGGATACAGTACAGAGTTGATATATTTGATTATTAATGTTTTGACAGCAGCTAGAATTGTATTTGCGCAAAACTGGAAAAATGAAAAAATTCCAATAGAAGAGGAGGTGATAAAGAAAATAATTAAATGTGCAGAAATGAGTAGATTGACATTTGCTATCAAAGAGCAAGAAGAAAAAGAGTATAATAAAAATATAGGATTTATTTTATCAATGGCTAGATAAGAAAATAGAGAAATAAAATATACTATAATACAAATATAACATAATAGATATGATAATACAATGTAATGATATGTTATAATTGATTATTGTGAAATGAAGGATACTATGAACTAGATTTTATAACAGTTGAGATTTGCTCGAAAAGGATGATGCGAATTTGCAATTACAGTCTAATAATGATTTGATAATAATATGATTTTATGCGGATAGTAGTCTTATACATTATGAACTTTATAAGTATAAAGTTAGGAGGGAATGACTGTTGATATTGTGCACAAGAGATATGTACCAACCGACACACTGTACAATGGAAATAAGATTTTATTTAATGTTTTATGTTTTGTGTTTGTTTATGTTTGTTGTTAAAAATAAAAAACTTTTTTAAAAAAGGAATTAAATGCATTAAAGCTATAAGCAGTAGACAAGTAACTGAGTTTTCCATTAAAGCAATCGTTTCTGTTTTGGAGAAAGTCATGAACTGAAGGACTTCTACACAAGAAGTACTAGAATGAACTGTGTGAACAATGTTGGCCTATCTCCATGAAATGTTCCGTGGCAGAGAAAGACTCTTCATAAAAGAGCAATGTCTCACTGCCTTGTGTTTGAAGGGGCGGTCTGGGCCTTCATTATAGGGGATTTTTGACTCACCCTACCTCCCACTTCCTGAGATCCTGCTGTAGATCCATGTTGATCTGATTAAGTCAAGGAGCTGAATGGAGAACATGCCAGCATGCCAGGCATTTGTAAGGCAGCAGAGTTTTGCCACCACAACAGGCACAAAAATGGGGGGTGGGGGGAGAGAATGCTAGAAATTCATTCTTTTTTATATTTGTGCAAAGGGTAAATGTGTTTTAGGCATGGATCTTGAGTGGGTAGGATGAGCCACTTGGTTACGAGCTACTAATTGAGCTTGTATTGTTATTATTTGTACCTACAAAACTCCTGGAGATTGGCTGGACACATACTTGCAGTTTTCTTGGCAAGGTTTGTCCTTGCCTCCTTCCTAGGGATGAGAGAGAGTGATTGGCCCAAAATCACCCAATTGACTTCATGCCTAAAGTGAGACTACTGTAGAACTCACAGTCTCCTGGTTTCTAGACCAGAGGGCCCCAACCTTTTGGGCACCAGGGACCGGTCCCATGGAGAGAGGTTTTTCCACGGACTGGAGAGGGTGTTATTTTGTTTACTGCTTGCATCCTGCGGATGAGACTTCGCTTGTTTGCATGGCCCAGTTACTGGCATGCCACGGGCCAGTGCCAGTCCACAGACCGAGCATTGGGGAGCCCTGTTCTAGACTGATGCCTTAACCATTACACCAAACTAGTTGTCAGTTGAGTTTTTAAGTGAGCACTAATTGACTAACAGTTCTCTGAGCTTAGCTATTAGCCAAAACAGCAATCACAGACTGGCTAATGGTTTACTGCAAGCTCTATAAACTAACAAACCTGTCAAATGTGCTCTATAGACAAACAGACATAAAAATAGCCCTGGGGTGAAAGTAAAAGAAGAAAGTAAAATTCTGTACACAACTAGATATCTGCTCAGACAATAATGTTTTCTGCTGTCATACTTCGTTGTTAAGAAATGTTTATGCAAAAGTAGCATAGTTCCCTATCATTGTTGTTGGATTAATTATTAAATTTTAGATAACACAAAGCAACTAAACATATCTGATACTCCTGCTTCCACAACAAACCTGTGAGGAGAGTTGGGCTGAGAGAGAGCAATTGGTCCAAAGTCACTCAGCTGACTTTGCAGCCTAGAATTCATAGTCTCTGCTTTCTAGACCTGCCTTTTAACCAGGATGTCAAATTGGCTCAAATGAGTTCTCTGAATGAATAGGAGAGCATGTAAATGACCCTTGAAGCTTGTTCCAGATATTAACAGGTGAATGCACCAAAGCTTGTGTTAATGCAAGATAGACAGAATGTTGTGTTATGGAGGGAAAGCTCCTAGTTGTGTTGCCTCTGAAGTATTAAATAACAAATTACATCCAGGCAATATTTACAGTGTTCTTTGTTATCTCAACACCAAAAGGGTTGTTGCTTCTTCTCAGCAGACTCAAGAGAGAAAGATATTTTCGATCATTACACTCTGAATAGAATCTGCATTTCTGGGAAACACAAAATGGTGGCTGCTGTTTCTGCTACTCGCTTCACCGTGGACAAGACTGTCCTAATTGCACAAGAGCTATTCTTTATTCAAGGCAAAGCAGCAACCAAGGGTTTTCAGCTGCAATGGTGGTGCATTCTTATGGCATGGCTTTTCTGCAAGGTGATGGGAGACATAATTTCCCAGCTGCCAATTAGTCAATTATTCTGTCAGTTTCTGTAGTTTGGTACACTCGACACACAGTTATGCTAAGCCATTCACATGGAATAGGACAGAATGGAGAGGAAAGAACTAGCTTGAGATGGCAAAAATAAAGATGGATACATTTTTCGACTGCAACAACAATTACAAATGGACAACCATGGTGTACTACAGGTAGTCTTCAGGTTATGATGGCAGACAGGCTGGTCTCATGTGACCACATCACTTGCTGACAGCCTTTCCAGCAATACCCGCTACCATTGTTAAGTAAAAACCATGTGAGTCGTTAAGTAAGGACCTCACATTAAGGCTTCCTGCTGGCTCTCCCATTGAATTTGCTTGTGGGAAACTGGCAGGGAACATTGGAAATCACTTTCACTTGATTGCAGGGATGTTGCAACAACTGAAACTCCAAGGATCAGTCGCTGTCCCCTTTGTTCAGTCATCACAAGTTTAAATAGTGGCTGAACAAACAGTTGTAACTGTAGGACCACCTGGATTGCAAAATCCTATGCCAAAGACCATCATAAAACTGATTTATACAAAGATTAAACCCAGCATGGGCATGAACTCAGTTGAGGGCAGATGCTGACCTTGCACTTCTTGGAGGAATCTTCAAGGGAAAGGAACAGAATATATGGAGGACAGAGGGAATGGCCTTGAAGGACAGGAAGAAGATGAACTACTGTGAGCCATAACACTACCAAGGCAAGAGTCAGAAAAAAAGTGCTCAAGAAAATATCATAAGGAAACTTCACAGACTAGCCTCTCTCAGGTTCACATGAAGATAAGGGGGGGGGGTGTATTCAGACATGCAAGATTCTGTTACTATAGCTTTACAATAAAGGTAGTTCCGATCTACATGGTACTAGATTTCTAGTTTGGTTTATCCTGAAGAGCTGACACCAGAGTATCATTTCATTCTGATGATGCTGCCAAACCACTAACTACCATTTTGCCTCAGTTTCTATTAGTTTCCACAACAATAACTATTTTAGTGTACTACCAGTATGAATGCCTCTCAACTCCATTCTATGGCACCTAAAGCATTCATAACTGCTCTATAGGTATTCAATATTTTTTTTCTTTCAAGAGGTGCAGAATAGGTATTTTAAGCTTCCATGGATCTCTATGTTTTATTTTGAACTAATTCCCACAAATTGTCTCAAAACAAAAAGCTAGCAAAGGATGCTGTGTCTCCTAGTAACTTCATAGGGTCCCAAATATGTCTCTGCAGTTCCCTACCTATCTCTTTGATAAAAAATAAAATGTTGTCCCTGACCAGAAAAAAAAATCCTTTCCCTGGCCTATAACAACGACAACAAAATCATCCTTAAGAGCTCGATAAGAAGTAGAATACTTATAATATCACAAGCTTTTATAAATTTGTATATACTTTGTCATCGGTATGAAATTGTGATTTTTCAGTTAGCAAGTACTATATTGTACATGCATAGGCAGAGAAAGAAAATAAATTTAAATAATACTGACTGTGACAATAAAGTAAAAATAACAGTAAAAAAGGAGGTATAAAATAAGCATGATGACAGTTCATAAAACAATACTGCTAAAAGCACTAATATTCCAGCACACTGATTACATCTTATTGTGGAAATGAAAACCGATCAAGGACACAGATTTAAATCAATAAAATTACTTACTTACTTACAAATGAATGTGCACAGAGGATTCCGAAGAAAGAACAGGGGAAATTACAAACAAGGACCCAATTATTATGAGTTTAAAATAGGTTACGCTGAATTTTTAATCATACACAAATAGCTCTTCTTCTATGGACTCCCTAGAGCCATATGTTAAATAAGCCTGAGGAATAAAGTTTAGCCTGCTATAAAATCCAGCCAAATGGATGTCTGTGTTGTTAAGCTCTTTAAATTGTTCAAGCCAAAATTATCATGAAGGATAAAATGGGAATACGGACTGCTATTTTCACGAAGCATCTTAAAAAGACAGAAAACCTTAAGAAAGGTATGGAAAAACTTCAGATAAAATATTTTACCCTTGAATCTGTGTGTAGCACAAAAAATATTACTGATATATTCTGTGAACTTTTTTGGGGGGAGTCTCAAAACTATCAAAAAAATAATCAGGTTCAGAAAATCAAACCAACATGTGGACAGGGTTTTTTCCCGCTCTCTTTTTCAAGAACAGCTCCTTAAGAAGCATATGGCATGCTAGAAAAGTCTGTGAAATCTATTATTTATTGCTCAGTTAAGCTTACTGTCTTTTCTATTCTACATATGTATTGCACAAGTTTATTTCCAGTTTTGCACTCAGCACATATTGTTTTGCTTTGGAGCAGCTCTATGAACTTTCTCTGAATGAAATAAAGAATGGAACAAAAGCAAAGGGAAAAACTCCTTAAATACTACTGCACCTTAACAGATATTTTACGTAACATATAAGAGAGTTTTGACCATAGGAACTGGTTTTACCTAAAATCTACATGAACACCTGATGTGTTTGCTCAATCTCCAACCCAACCATGTTGGGCAGCAAAGCTTAAATTACGACTCTAGTCACACGTACTTGAATAGGAATTTTTTTCACAGTTGATGGAAACCTGCAACATGCAAAATCCATGATTGAGCAGAGAGTTTATGCAAGTCAAAATCCGCTTCAGAGCTTGCCCACTTCCAAAGCACAAAGGAATATTGGGATGACAATGACATCCTCCACTTCTGCTCTGAGCAGGTCTATACCTATAAATCTAGCTTGATGCAGATTGTGAGGGGAGCATAAATTAGTTAAAAATATTCCAAGCTGACAACAGCCAGGGCTTTAAAAATGCCATTTTAACAGCTGAACAATGCTTTAATAGCTATATGCCCAACTCCTTAATATGCTGAAAGTTTTAACAGCTTCAGCTGAAAATTTCATAATATCTTTTCAATTGTTGTTACCAAGGTGACAGTTATAAAACAGGTATTTAAAACACATATTAGTTAGGGTTCCTCTCTAACCTTTGAAAATGCTCTTTCAAAAACAAACACCTAGCCATGTCAAGTTGAGCCATGTATTATCAAACTCATCACACATTTATCCTACTCCTTTTAGGAAGACTTTCAAAGTGTCTCAGAAGCTTCTTTTACACAGGGAAGTAGTTCATACTTGCTTAACACTGTCAGACCCTTGAGTATTTCCAGGTCATTTGGAAAGAAGATGTCCCCCCCCCCTTTTGCACTAGGTTATTTCCCCAAACCCTAAATGTATACATGGATACTAATGAATGATGACAGTTTGGGGCCTCTTTTTTTAATGGAAATATATAATTGAGGGCCAAGACAAAAAGACATTTGTGTTACTATTAGTGTTCTTAAAATGAGAAGGACAATCTGAGTCAGGATTTTCTTGTTATGGATAAGGGGAGTTTAACATTATGATTTCAAAGCAGCTGTAGGAGATGACCAGGCTGAGCCAAGGGCAGAGTCAAATACATCATCAGTTTGGAGGTGGGAAGTTTGTCCTTTCAGACTTGCAAGATTCTGTTAAAGTCAAGAGTCATGGTGGTGCAGTGGTTAGAATGCAGTATTGCAGGCTAATTCTGCTCACAGCCAGCAGTTTGATTCCCACAAGCTCAAGGTTGACACATCCTTCCATCCTTCCAAGGTAGGTAAAATGAGGACCCAGATTATCGAGGGCAATATGCTGACTGCTTAGAGAGGGCTATAAAACACTGTAAAGGGGTATATAAGTGCCATTGCTAAAGTAGCCTTTCAATAAAGTACTATTAGTTCATCTAGTCTGTCAAGTTTACCTGAGAAGGCTGAGAATAGAGTGCATTCTGCATACTTTTTCATGTCTTAATTAATTTGATATAATGAGATGAGACATGAAAATAAAAAATGAATTACAGGCCTTTATAAATAGACATTGTCTTTCAGCAGTTGATAAGAAAGGATTGTAACCACGTTGTCAGCTTTCTCTAAATGCAACTCTCTGCAGTACATAAAACACTACAATGCCTGACATCAATTATTTATCTCTACAACTGATCTTGATGAGTAATGCTGATGTCAAAATTGATGCAGAGATCTTGATGTCCTTTTTCAGTATGACATTTCATGTGTAAAAGCTGTGTGCATGCACACATTACTCCATATTGGGGAAAAAACCCTCCATATATAAATACATCTGAGAATTTTGGAATCTTATTTTTCAAGTCAACATTCTTCAAGGCAAAACTTTGTTATGATGTAAGTAGCCAATAGCAATCCAATATTTTTTTTTAAAAAAAAGAATACTCTGTAGCCCGGCTCCCAAATGACGTAGATTTTTGATTATGAAAGAGAGCTTAACATAAATTCATGAAAGAGGATTAAGTAAAAAGCAGAGTGTGTTTGAGTATGCCAAAATATCCACATCTCTGAAGAGTTTTGCTAGCATCAACAAGTATATCAAAAATTCCAGTGATATAAACAGGAAACGGGATAACTCAGCCTGCATTGCTACAGCACCCAGCAAAATTTCTATAAATCAGGATGCGGAAAGATAGATATATTCATAAATGCTCATATTTTGACAAATCAAAAGGCTATTGATAAATTGAGATGTTAAGAAGCAGTGATTTGAACAAGTGTTCATAAAACTGACTCAGTAAATAGGGGGGGGGGAACCCAGTGGCATATAGATTCTCTCCTACTTCTTTCACCAAGCATAGTGAGCAAGTTCCAGTGAACTCACTAAAAATCTCCTGCTAATCTCTGATTAATCCCAACCATAAATCCCCCCAATTTTTTCTTTTAAACATTTGGACTAACATTAGAATAAATTGACTGTGGATGTCTGCAAATCCTCCCTATTTATTCTATCAATAATATTTTATTGATATTTTATATGTATTTTATTTTCAGTTCACATTGATACAAATGGCAATGGATGACTTTTTCATTCTGCTTTCTATAATATTCTCAAGTACAAGGTCATTCCATGGCATTTCTGCCCTGTTTCTCATGAAAAAGTCTGTGTATAGTTTCTAAGCTATTTCCATTAATATTTTCAGATTTTTTTTTTTAGGAAAGCGAGAAAACCAAAGAATAACTTGCTTCTTTTATTAGTTAGCAAGTGAGCTTTTGGTCAACTCATATTAAAAAGCCAATCAAATAAGTGCCTTCAACATTAGCCAAATCTATTCAGGCATTATTTATGGAACATGATATAACACGGAATTCTAAACTGTATGGGTAACCTGAGAAATTTATACTTGTTTAGCCTTCTTATTTGTTTTTAAACTACCTGCTAATCACTTAAATGCCCCAAAGAAAGTTCCCAATGTCAGAGGCAAAATAATTGTGTGCCACTCAATAGCTCTGCTGTACCCAAACCGCTTGGTGGATGAGTAACGTTTCGACTGGGCTATCATGTAAACAATACTGGTTTAACTTCTAGAAAATGCAGAGTATTATAGTTGTTCTTACCTTACTGCCATCCTTATGACAGAAGCAAGAAATCATTGTGGGCAGTTAACCATAGCCTGTGATTCAGTGCTCATGTAAACAGATTCAGAAACAGATTCCAAAGAAAGGCAATGACTCAGAAGGCCAACCACAAAACTAACAGCCTGGGTAACGAGCCCATTTTGAACAAACCATCGATCAATGGAAAAATCTATTATAAGTGAAGTTCACCCTGGGTTTTCCCTGCAGGGAGAGGTCTGTCCCTCTTATGTAAGTGCTTTTATGCTTATCAATAAAAGATTGATTATAAAACATGGCAAACAGGACTTCCAAAAATTGCAATTGTCAAGAGGAAAACCTCTGCATGGGACTTTGTATGTTTTTTTTTAATGTAATAAACTAAAATATGACAGAGGAAATATCATGTCTATTAAGATAATAATAAATGTTATTCTGGAAGAGTGTGTGGAAATTTAAAAGGCAGAAAACATGAATTCAATTTCTCTGTATGGCCTATACTATATGAAGATATCTCAGCAGCACTGGATTGATCTCTGTTAGGTTGGATCAGGCTAATCAATATTGAGATGGGTGACCCACAGGGAATATTTGTAAGGTGGGGCAAAACTTACTTAACAAATTTCTCACTTATTTTGGGCTCCATTGTGGTCGTACATTGAGGATACTACCTGTATTGTAGGTTTCCTTTCAAGAGAGATTTGTAAATTTCCTCTTTAAAAAAATCTGAACTATACACATAATGAATCAACACAAACACCTGTTTTAAAGTGATGAGTAACATACAGGAAAGAGAGGGAGGAAATTTCTAGATTAGGATTCTCCTCCCCCCGCCCCCCATTGTCAATTCATATAAAACAAACTCATGTAAATCATTCTTTTAAATTGACCTTCTGTTGGTTTTTGTGACCATTTTTATTCTCTTAATTCCTATTAACAACAGATTGTGAAAGGTACTTTTTCTGCCTTCATATCAGTGGTGAGATTCAAAANGTGGGTATGTCTTCTGTGGGCATGGCAGGGGAAGGATACTGTAAAATCCCCATTTCCACCCCACACCTGAGGGAAGGATACTGCAAAATCCCCATTCCCTCCCCATCCTGCTAACCTGCTTTCCAGCTCCGTTCTCCTGTGCAGAGCAACAAAAGGAGACCCAGNACTGCAAAATCCCCATTCCCTCCCCATCCTGCTAACCTGCTTTCCAGCTCCGTTCTCCTGTGCAGAGCAACAAAAGGAGACCCAGCCGATCAGCTGGGACTTGGGAGGCAGAGAATAGATGGGGGCAGAGCCAGTCTGAGGTGATATTTGCCGGTTCTCTGAACTAC
>AZIM01000535.1:13785-27686 GCA_000516915.1 Ophiophagus hannah | reverse complement strand
TTTTACCCACCTCGGAAGGATGGAAGGTGAGTCAATGAAATAAAAACATCAGCATATTAAAGCTTCGGCCAAATTCTACCCGTAATCAAACTAGAAGCAGAATGAACAACTTTGTCTTGTTGATACAGTGAGTTGACTAGGCACATTTCCTATAGAAAGTAGTTCCCACACTAAAAGGCATGTTCCAACTAAAAGCCAGATGGATCCTATTGTAAAGTGAGAAGACAGAGCCTCAAAACAACTTAACGACAAGGCGGGCTCCCATTGATGTAAGCCACATACAGCTTTATTACCACACACAATAATTTCACTAGGTCTGAAAGTGTTCTGCTTGGCTTCCTGAAGAGCTGCTACAGAGTCAATTTCACAATGTTCCAGATCACATTCACATCCCCTTCAAATACTCCTGAGAAATGCCTTAGGTTTATTGTTTATTTGTTTACTTAAAGAACCTGGACCATCTTCAGAGGCAACTGAAGCAGAAATACCAAGCTCATCTTTTCTTTTAGATTATTATTGATTGTATCCATGCAACTACGATGATTAGGGGACTAGTGAATAAAATTTTATCAAGAATGGTTGCAGGAAACGGGTATGTCTAGCCTGATGAAAAGTAGGACTAGGGGTGATGTGATGGTAGTGTCCCAATATTTGAAGGGCTGCCACAAAGAAGAGGGGATCAACCTATTCTCCAAAGCACCTGAATGCAGAACAAGTAGCAATGGAGGGAAACCAATCAAGGAGAGAACCAACCCATCTAAGAAGAAATTTCCTGACAGTTAGAACAACGACTTGCCTCCAGAAGTTTTGGGTGCTCCAACACTGGACGTTTTAAGAAGAGATTTGACAACATTTATCTGAAATGGTATAGGGTCCCCTGCTTGAGTAGGAGGTTGGACTAAAAGTCCAACCTTCCAATTCTGTTGATTCTGTTCTGTTACTCATACAGATTCACAATTTCTCCCACCCCAGAACTTCTATCCTACCTAGTTTAAGCTTTAGTTGAGCACCATCCCCCCACTCCAAACTGCTTTCATGGATTCCTTTGGATAAGCAGTAGATTGTGTGCCATTAGAATGACAAAAAGAGTTTAGCATTCATCCAGTCATTTTGATGCAGAATGCTCTTTTGTACTCAGGCTAGATTCACACAAGTAGGCTAAACTTGGACTAGGAAGTTGTAGTTCAGCATGGTGTGGGAATTCAGACATTGCTTTAGTTTATTAGGTGAAATAAGCCATCATGTTAACCAGTAATATTATTTCTTTTGGTGTAGCATGTTATGGCAACATGGCAACCATGACAATACAACCACAACAATACAAGAGCACACAACAGGTACAAACTCAATGTAAACTGCTTCAAACTTGATTGCAGAAAGTACGACTTCGGCAACAGAGTGGTCAATGCCTGGAANGTGCATAAGTGCACCATCGTGCCTACTGTCACTGTCCTATTGTCCCCATTTATTCGTACCTATTTCCTGTATTCTTACTCATGATTATACTTATATCTATTATCTTGTAAGCAATTGACAAATCAAATAAATAAAAAATAACTTAGAGTATTATATTAACCCCAATCTCTTAGAGTAGAATTGGAAGTTAACTCATAGGTTAAAGTTCTTTTAAGTCTAGGAGGTACAATTAATGTTACTAAAATGACTACAGTCCTTCATTTGATTTATGTTCTCAGATTTATGTTAGTACCTAATGAATATTTTCTTTGGATTGATAAATTATTTAAGAAATGTATTTGACATAGTGGATCAAATAGTGAGGCTTTCTTTGGCTAAATTGAGATTACCGTTCGGGAAAGGTGGCTGTAATTTATCTGATTTATCTGATTAATAACAATGCCATTGTTTTACTTTAGCTGACACCTGATTGTGAAATGAAAACATAATTGAGTTATTTACCCTTTATGGGCTTATGGGCTTCATCTCTTGAAACTAAATATTGTGATATTCAGAACCAAAAGAGATTTTTATGCAATACACCATAGAAGGTCATCCAAAATAATTGCAAGATGTGGTAATTGTAGATAATTTGGATGGTTTTAAAAGAGATGGACAAGTTCAATTACATCTGCTGGAGGGTTGACAAGCTGACGTGTCTAAAGCTTGGGTTAGACTTCTGCGTCACAGCACATCAGGGAACATATCTGTCTGTTGTTCAGAGACGATTGCATAATTGTTGTATTTATACTTCTGTGAATAGTAACATCATTTAAATGTGTCTTGCCCTCCACTTGCCTCTCAACAGGAAGTCGGATAAACCAATCAGCATGCAGGATGTGCATCTCCACATAGTCAATGAGATTTGGGAGGGGTGTACAACAGCCCATCTGTAACCATCTGCAACCTTCATTTACCCATCAACCCCTTTGCAGGATGCATATAAGTCGACACCTACATGCAGTTGAGGACAAGTCTAAATCAAGTTTAATGGAAGCAACATTGCATCAAAATCCCAACTCCTTTGTATATGCATTATGGTATCATCTAAACATGGAAAGGGGGAGGGATTTGCAGCATGACACTTCTTTCATTATCTGGATAAAATCAGCAGAACATACAGACATTCGTGGAGAGGTTCATGGAAGATCAAGATGTTATTGCTTGCTGTCCTAGATTATAGGCAGCATCCCTCAAATACTAATGGCTGAGAAGAGAGTGGAAAGGCCAAGCTTGTAGGTTTCCCAAAAAGTGTCCAGTTGATCACTGATGACACAAAAGCTTGAACAAGACGGGATTATTGGTTGATTCAACAGGGCTCTTCTTATGACCTTCAAAATATGGGGCTCTTCAAAATGACCTTCACAATTTTTGCCAAATGTTCCCCTGACTGGAGGAGAGAAGAGAGGAGGAGAGAAGAGAGGCAGGCCTCTCTGAACTTCCAATCCCCTGCTATCAGTTTCTTCTAACTTTATATACAAGGGACTAATCTAAGAACTTCTTAATATATACTATGAATAAAGGTTCCTCCAAAGGTTGTTCATACTTCTCACAATCCTCGTTTGAGACTAATGCACAAACACAGACCAGCAGTTATTATCAATGGTCAGATAAATTCATCATATTTTGCTTTGGACATCAACTTCTGCCAAAGGAAAACAAAAGGAATCCTGTGGCATAATTGATGGTCTGTCCCAAAAGAGTCATTCAACGTTTTGGCCATTCCCTTCCAGACCACTTTATTACCTCTTTTCAACCCCATGTATTTTTTCATCTTTACATTCTGTGACTATTGAATATCTTCAGTCTTCTTTGGACTGGCTCCAAGAGATACTGTAGGTTTCAAGGTTAGTATTGTTCTATATTTATTATTATATACTATTCACTCTTCTTTTTCTTCAAGGTAGTCATTTCTGGCTAGTATCTTGTTAGCATTCTCATGTGATTCTGCTATCAAAAGTGATTTTGGTCTTTTCAGTTTTAGGACCTAAGATCCATTATGGTGTGAGAGCAGTAAGAGGGAATTAACGGCTGGGGAGACTAGTGTTGAATTATCTGCTTCAAGCAATGAAGTCCAATGAATAATCCTAAAATAATCACTATCTAAGATACCTGGGAATTGAAGCTGTTGGTCTGTGAGATTAGCTTTGAAAGATAGGAGGAAGAGCTGTAAACTAAGCAAAGATCTAATGAGAGTCCAAAGCAGAAATGGGGGTACAGAAAATATCTCAAAATTAACCCTCCCTAGTTTTCAGGAATATAAAGGCAGTAGAAGGGTAAAACACTTTCAGATTGAAATAAATACTGTAACCTTAGAATATAGGTAGTATTAATATTCTTGGTTTTGGTTTCCTGCTCTGGACTATCTTGCAAAATTCAATGTCAACAAAATTAAGCATGTATTTAACTTCATCCTCCCAAATGAATAAAAAGGATCTTCTAGAACAATGTTCTTAAATAATTTCCCAGGGAACTTGAAGGTATTTCCTATGTGCAGTCGAAGAGATGTACAATCAAGACATCTTTGTGAAAGTGAATTTTTAGGTATTCACAAAACCAAGACTGAATGTGAAAAGAAGGTGAACATTGTACCAATTGCACTTTATCAAATGGTCTGATGCACCATCTGATGAAATATCCCATTATATGCAGACTCACATGTGCCATTCTGTTCTTTAATCAATATATCAAATGTAAGATGAATAAAGAGTTTTATTAAAACATACTCTATTTCAATACTGTATTTGTTCCTCCTCCCCACCTTTTTTTTAAAGAAGCAGTAATAGGTGTTCCTCATAAAAATATTATTGCTTGGTGTTCCTTGTTCTAGAAAACTATATAAACGGAAAGGTGGGGAAGAAGATTCAAGTTACTGAAAAGAGAAACTAATTTATCCCAGATAAGAAACACATGTATTACATGTACTTCAGGCGAAAGTATTCCAAGCAAAATGAAAAAGCACTCAGATTTGACACACGAGGTAAAATCTCACACAGTGCATTCATTTATTTTGTTTCTCTTGGTTGGGTTTATGGGATGACAAATTATTTCTCCTGGCACCCATCCTGAATACTATGAATTTAATCCTGCCCTATCACCAACATATGAGGGTGCAGCTAATAAGAAGAGAAGGGAGAGTGAACTTTTCTCTCAAAAATCAACACCTGGCTGGGGAGCATCGAAGGCAAATGGCTGACAAGATTTAAAATGGCCAAAAATATTTGCACAGTGCACAATCAATACATCACCAATGGATTTTCAGATGCCTTTAAAAGGGATTTAGATAAATTAATGAAAGGAAAGACCATTATACTCATCACACTATGAAAGTCAATTGTTGAAAATTATTAATGGAAGAGAATTATTGCTTTCAGGTATTATCTGGGGTATCCCCAAAGACATTTCAGTGCCCAATTTTGTCTAATTGATAAGACCTTTGGTCTGACTATCAGATGTCTGAATATAACCTACCCCAAGCTTTCTCCAATCTGGAATTATCCATATATATTGGATTGCACAATGTTCTGCTGGGTAAAACTGTGGAAATGGGAGGTTGCTGTTTGAGGGGTTCCATTCCTTATTTCTTGAAGTCCAATATTCCTGCTGAGTACAGCAATCATATAAAGGACAAGGTGGCAATGTCATTGTTTCTTCTTTCATAAAGGAATCACTTCAGCATTCTTTTTAAAAATCTGCTACTGTAACCATTCCCTCACTCCCTCCACTTTTCTGGGAGAAATCCAGCCATTTACTTCTGGTTAACCTATGTTGTAAATTCTAGACTGTGTAAACACGCTACACCAGGGGTGTCAAACTCAAGGCCCGGCGGCCGGTGCTTAGATCTGGCCTGTGGGGCCACCCTGGAAAGAGCAAAGGACCAGCCTGCGGTGCCTCTGCCACCAAAAATGGAGCTCAGGAGAGCTGTGGGTGATCCTCCCGAGATCTGTTTTCACTGGCAGAGGGTTGCAGGAGGCCATTGCAGCTGAAAATGGAGCTTGGGAGCCCGTTTTCGCTGGCAGAGTACTCAAGCCACTACAGAAGCCCCTGACATGAGTGATGTCAAGCTGGCCACACCCACCATGGCCATGCCCACTCTGCCCCCCCAAAATCTAACACAACCCTGATGTGGCCCTCAATGAAATTGAGTTTGACACCCCTGCTCTACACTATATTGCCCTAAACAGACAAACTAATATTAGATTACAACTCCGAGAATTTAAGTCATCAAAACCAAAGCCCACATTCATTGGGAATTCTGGGAGTTAAAGTTCAACATACCACAATAGAAAAGGTTGAACTAGATATATACATACAGATATATTTTTCTGACAGTAAAGTCTGTCTCATAAGGCAGAATGGCACATCTGTATAAACTGAGCAATATAAATATATAAAAACTATATGAACTTGTAAGCATTGGCCAAAACAAAGGAAGCAAAAACCTTACAAAGGCAAAAATGATTTATATTATTTATTTAAATTTCATATGATTATTTCTGAATATTCTTTGCAAACATCAAGTTTTTTCTGCTTATACAATACTGTTCAACTTTGCCAAAAATTAAAAAAAAAGTTGGAAAGTGTTCTGCAGAGCACTCATCTGAAAGTGGATTGTCTGAATAAAGGGCAGGACTTTTAAACTGTATTATTTCTGTCAAACTTGGAGGAAGAAACTAATATACCTTTTTTTTCTTTAAAAAAACTGATATTTGATTAAAAAAAACAGAGGTGGTTCATGGGTCTGAAAAGCACTACTTATATATTTAATTGACATCCAATATCTACAAATCCACCTGTGACATGTTCATATGCGGACAAACTGGACTAATAGTATAATGAAACCAATATCAATTATTTTTTATTTCTTCTATTTTATTTCTATTTGCATGTCATTTTGTTGGCAATAATGTACACTAAATGTCCCTTTAATTGTCCTGTTGAACCAGATCTTGTGAAAGCTCTAATATGTGATAAGGCTGCTGATCAAATCATTCAATTGTATTTTCAATAAAGGATTGATCTGGTGGTCCACTGAGAATGAACAATGAGAATGTTATCACACAGACTTCCCAACCTAATTTATTTCCATACATGTTGAATTGCATCTCTATTCCTGGTCTGCCCAATGTATCTAGAAGACTCATGAGCTTCAGGAAAGCTGGCATAATAGATAACCACAGTCATCCTTGAGATAGTCACTTGATTAATACAAATTTGTAATTGTTCTCTTAAAGAAGTACCACTTCACCCTAAATAAAAAAAGGCATAGGCAGCTTTCTGACATAATCATCTTCCTCATAAAAATGTAGCTGATTGCAAAGCTTTAAAAACTGTAGGTAGAATGTCAGAGATAATTTCAGTATTTTGTTATAAAAAGAATATACGGAGGAGTCAAGAGGTGTAGCAACTCACTCATGGCCTCTATTATGCAATGAAGAGAAATGAGTGTCTTTGTGTTTTTTTCCTTAGGAAGATACCAAAAAAGAGGATACATCCCTAACTATAATATTTTATAATTTTAGCCCCACAGAAGCAAACAGAAAGTAATCGAAGTTACATTTACACAAGAGAAGACACCAGAATTCTAGAATATATTGGCTAGATGTTCACAGATATGGTAGTGTGTGTTTCTAATTTCTCCAGCTTGGCTCCTATTATTAGCAAGACAATCTTACAAACAAGAATATGTTAAGAAAATGTCTTAGTATAAAATCAGAACTGGGACTTCCAGTCTATCCTCCTTCAGCAAGAATTAAGGTAGTTTATACATCAAATTTTTGAGCCATGTGAACAAACCAATATAGCCTGATGTAGATGCCAAGGGCTAATGTTGATCTCAAATATCACACTAAATCAGAAACAAGCATGTTTGTTTCTGATTTAGCGTGATATGTGAGATCAACAATAGTCCTTGGCATCTACACCAGGCCATATTGGTTTGTTCACATGGCTCAAAAATTTGAAATTCATCTGAAAATTAGGCTGATTCTGAAGCCATTTGAATGTGACTAATTATGATAATTGGTTTGGGAATAAATGCCAGGAATCACATATAGACATAATGCCAGGCCCTTTTCTTACAGGTTAGTTCTTAAATATTGAAGGGGCAGGTGAAGGTAGTCAGAAGTGATAACCAGCATAGTTGTTACAAATAATAACCAGATTTTCTACGATGCTGCTTTAAAGTTTTGTATGAACCTAATGTTCATTAAAACAAAACAGTGCAGGTGTAACAGTCGAATTAATAAGCTCAAACAAAGTATAGCTGAAATGTATATTCTACTCTTCTCTATTCAACTGCCCTCATGTATTAACCAATGGGCCAAATCATTTATGTCCAAAATGTGTCCCTTATCTTCAGTAATTCAGGATGTTTTCAGATGGACAGCTCCTAGTACTATCAATCCAAAAGTTGCACGAGGCAATTGCAGTTTTTCCTTCTCTCTCTCTCTCTCTCTCTCTCTCTCTCTCTCTCTCTGTATGTGTGAAAGGGAAAGATATGAAAATGCAAGGGATTATTAGAAAAGGAAGATACATCTGAATTTCATGAAGGAGCAGTTACATAAAACTACTGACTAGCAAGGAAAGAATGCCAACACCATTTGCAAGTTGATTAGAATAGAACTTAAATAGCATTATTTCTCATTTGGGACAAAAAAAATCTAAACCTCTTCCCCCAAGGTAGATATTACTGCATTTTTCTCCCAACATCCAAAATATAGTACTTTGTTGGGAAAATTCAGCAATTCTACTTTCTTACCCTACAATTGTGTTGTTGCTTCAGACATGAGAGAAGATCAAAGGTATTAACATTACCAATGGTATTAATATATACCCCTACATTTAAAAAGTGATTTCCTAGTGATAATTTTTGAATATGCTTGCTGTTCAAGTACATATCATTTAGAATTCTTCTCTGGAAATATATTTAGTTTTCTAATAGGATGTGAATTCTTTAGAATTCCCACCACACAGATACACACATATATGTGAACAGAAGCATTTATCCAGATGCTTTCTGGTCTGAAAGTGATGAAAGTTGTACAAAATGTGACATTTTGGATTTCTATCCCAGAACTTTGGAATTCTGTGATTCAAAATATCCATGTAACAATACATCTATGGAGATTCTCAGTCATCCAGGTCATGGTTGTCCCAAAAGAGCTGAAGAAGCTTCTTGGATGGGAAGAAAAACATCTTCAAAGAAAAACCAGAAAGTCCACTTGCCTCTTTAAAAAAGCACCTCTGGAACATTTAACACTTTTCACTTTCAGTGATGAACTGGGACAAAATAACTGAAACAAAATATATACCAACTTGACATTTCAAAAACTTAAGTGACATTTAAGGTGTAGGATTTATTCTGTAACTTCTGCTTCTTTTACTTCATGTTTTATTATGCTATGCTTTATTAATGTTAGATTTCATATGTTTTGTAAGATGGTTGTAGTAGAAAAGGGAAGGAATGCTTATTTAATAAATATGTTTTCTTCACATATTTTGAAGGAGAAAAATGATGCATCCAGTGAATGAGTCAGAGTATGATTAAAACAATGAATCCATCAAGTAAGAGATCTCTCATAAACATTTGTAATAGAATTTAATTTCAGGCACACATGCATGAAGGAGAGTACAAATTTATGTGCATGTCCACTCATTAGTGAATCATTTGTTCATATTTTAAAGAAATAAAAGATCAGCTATTGATTTTCCCTTTTCTTTATTTCAGCAATTTGAAATACTATTTGAAATCTACAGAAAATACAAGCTAATTTTTAATTCTTTACCCACTCTTCATTTTGCTTAGCATCCAGCCTGTTGATGAATTCTAGAAGAATTTGAAACTTGTTTTTACTATTCTCTGATTATGATTCTAATACAATTATAGCCTGATTATTATATGTTGAATTTTTTTTCAAATCAATGCATGGCTTCTTCAGGAACCCTAGCTGCTTCCTAAAAAAATTTCAAATGAAATTTTAAATTAATTAGAGCAAAGTCTGTTCATACACTAATTAGACTAGAAAAAATGTAAGTGAAAGAGATGAGGCTATTCCTAACAAGCCAACCCCCATATTTTCATTTCCCAAATTTCAACTTCTTGTGTTAAGTTGCAATGCTCATGTTTCTTTTAATGCAACCACCACTCTTGAACAGTGGGAACTTTACAGTACATGAGAGCAAAAAACCCCTTCCACATCAGCAGGGTCAAAGGGCAAAGCTGTAACATGTGTGAGAGTACCTGGGGCAGAGTCAGTATGCATGGGTTTATTACACAAGTATAAAAGTCAAATAAGACCACATTGGAATTCCAGTAAAGTCTCGTTTATGTGTAGCTCAGGGTTAAAATGAGAGTTCCTTAGTGCTCTCTGTTGTTTTCTTGGTTGTTTTCTTGTAGACGTTTCATTACCAACGAAGGTAACATCATCAGTGCTAGATGTTACCTAGTTTGGGTAACGAAACATCTATAAGAAAACAAACATGCTCAGAGATCACCAAGGACCTCCTCGTTGGAAATCACACTCTGGGCAAGGATCTGCATCAAGCTGAGAGTACCACATATATACAGTGCTTGGTATATTAAAAAATATATATTTCAGGAATGCCCTCTAAAAAAGTCAAATCGCATTCATTTTTAAAAAGCTACAATACAAATGTCATTGCATCATCTGAAATAATGTTCCCCAGAGTTATAAATGTTGAATATTGGTAATCCAGAAAGAGGCTGCAGTGATCAACCTAGCGATATGTTGAGCATATGTTTTGAAAGAATAAAAGGCAAAACGAAGCTTTGCCTCACATTGAAGGGCAGATTCGCCTTGGAAAGAAAGCATTTTCACAGCATCCATTCTCATCACACAAATTCCTAGCAAGGGGCTCACAAACTACAAGCCATTTCCAAGTAAGAGCAGCAATAGAAAGTATCTCCCCACATTCCCCCACACTCCTATGCATTTTATCACCATCATCGTATGGGTAAAGCCCAAAAGGCCTGATTTTCCTCAGCAGTACCGTTCGTTAAGATGTAACAGAATGACTTTACAGGGCTCTTTGACTCAGATTTTGGCTCACTCTGACAAGTCCATGACATTTTGTTGCCAGAGAGGGACTAAATGCTGCCCTATTTCTATTCCCAAGGCGAACACTCACTTAAAATTAGTAATTTCTAGGGTATCTTTCATCACACACCAGAGGCAGATTTTAGGGTCAGGGAGGCCCTATGAACTATTCTGCAATCAAGAGAAACTGGAGGAACAGTCTAGAAGGGTCTCCAGCCTTGGCAACTTTAAAAGCTGGCTGGGGAATTCTGGTAGAAGTCCTCCAGGCTTAAAGTCTCCAAGGTGGGAGCCCCTGGCTCTAGAATAGCTTTCCTCAGCTTCAATACCCTTCAGAGTGTAGATATCACATCTCCAAATTCCCAGCCAGCACGGCCATTGTGGAAAATTCCACCAGTGGAAATCCACGCCTATAGAGGGGGGGACAGATTGGGCAAACAGGTTGCCCTAGAGGTTGCTATTGTCCCCTGCGTTTGCCATTTTAAATATTATTCCAGTTTCTAACAGTACAGTGGCTCTGCATGAGGAGATATCCTGGAAGCCAAAGAAGTTCTGTGGTCAAACTAGGACCTTAATTCTCTGTTCATAAGCCTGGAAACATCATCTTACTAACTGCACTTCTCAGAAATCTAAAAATGCATTTGCATAGCGGAGGAAGGCTAATAAGCTTCATATGAAGGAAAAGAAATCCTAAATAGGGTTTCTAAGATATTTAAATCAGATAATCAGAGTTGGAAGGGACCTTGTAAGTAATCTAGTTCAACCCACCACCTAAGCAGGAGACAATCCAGTTGGCATTCATGCCTAAGGCGGGACCAGAACTCAGAGTCTCCTGGTGATTGGCCTCAAGTCATCCAGTTGATCCAGTTGATCTTTTGATGGAAGAAAACCTCCCCAACCGGGTACCCTTCTGATATACAGAAAGGCAGTTCCCATAATCCTAATGTGCACAGCCTTTATGTAGGAATTAGGGAGCCTGCAATGCAACACATTCATAGGGTACCGAACTTATGCAAAACTTGTTTAAGAACTAGGTTAAAGTTCTTTCAAATTCACCTGAGCATCAAAAGTGTATCATAACAGAATGCAAATTATACAGTTTCATGAACGGTTATATCTTCATGCATGCCTACTTTTCCGTGATCCTTCAACCACGGTATTTTTCTCTTAATAAACTTGGCAGTTCTTGTAACTTCTAAAACTATAATTCATTTCTTTCAAATGAAGCCAAGGCATTGTAAAGGGCTGTGCATATTTGTTCAAATGCGTGACTTGTTCCAACTCCTCCTTCCTTTTGCTAATCACCATCAGCCTTACACTAAGGGAAAATAAGAGGGTTTAGAAATTAACTTGTTCATAAAGGGCACAGGTGCAAGAGTATTGAAAAGCCTTCTGTAATCTAAGCCTACTACTGTATCTCCAGGAATTTTCTGACTGTGCTGGTGGCTAGCATGTTGGCTAGCAATTCTGGAAGGCCCCAGGTTTGGAAAGACTATTAACAGAGCATATATAACAGAGCATATCACAAAGTCTAGCATTATTATTTTTGGGGTTCAACATAGATTCTTTAATTAATACTTTTGTTAAAAGATCCACATAGCAAACCACCATCTTGCCATAAACATGCAGTAACTAACTATCCTGGAGTGTTGTTTTTCTACTTTATTGATTTACAAAGGAGCTTTAAACTAGGAATGTATAATGCAATTGATTTTCACCATACGATAAAGGTCAAGATTGTTGTGGGGTTTTTTTAATAAAAAGAGAATCTAAAGTTGGAATAGAAAGTGCACTTCAAAGCACACCTTTTATTAACCAGCTGTTGTTCCACTATACTTATCAGATTTGTCTGAACATATGGAGAGTGTATACTTGGTGATGAATGGCAGATTGTAAGCATCTTGAGATGTGATGAATACCATTTTCAAGTTATATAATGGACAAATAATAATAAGAAAGCTCCCTAACTATATAGATTAGTCTATGCTCCTTACACTAAGGGAAGGGCCTCTGTTCAAACATCTGCAACAATTCTGAAATATAAAGACTTTTGCTCAATAAATCAATTAATAGATACAATGGACATTACTACCTAGCTATTTCACTGTGGTTTAAAAATATTCCCCAAATTTATACTTATACCTGTTATCTTATAATCTTAAAATTGCTTGACAAAAATAAATAAAAATAAATAAATAATAATAATTCACATTTACAGAAAAAGAAGCGTCTTCTGACTTGAACACCCACACGCAATCACAACAATACAGAATATAGTTGGTGATACTGCTAAGATCACCAAATTCAGCACAGCATTATTATGGTTGGTTTCGCAGTCAACTCGATATTGAGACTGAATTTGGCATTTTATCCACCTATCAAGTCTTTCCCGAGGACTCAGGAGAAGTAAATATTATTTATCATCATTGTTATCATGTTTGAAAGAGCAGCAGAAATCCTATTCTGCTCCACTTCTCTTCTTCCTTCCTTTTCTCCTAGAAGCCTCTAGAGAAACGAAGATGCCTAGAACAGGTGAGATGAGAAACAGGATGGAAGGAAGGAAAGGTGGAATCTCAAAGGCCATGTTGTCTAGGATCTTCTCACTCTGGCAAGGTTACTGAATGTGGCTGATGGGATTTGCTTCTAAGAGGTCCCTAAAGACATGCGTGAGCTTCAGAAAAACCCACATGTCAGCCCTCTGTGGAGATATATGTATGCACACATGCTATGTCAGGCAGAAAAAGAAAAAATGTTCAATCAGGCAACCTATGCATAGCAGAGGAGGCCAACAAAGGGGGGGGAGAGAGAGGAGGGGAGAGAGAGAGAGAGAGAGAGAGAACACAGATGTGAAAGATCTGCTGTAAGAACCCTTAAAAAACCCCGACCCAACAGGTGAGTGCAGGTTTGTAAAGCAGCCTCCTCCCAGCCATTCTGCATTCATGTGCAAGAGCAGGTTGCTGCAAGAATACGCCTGTGGTTATAAAAGATAGCTCTCCCCCATTCAATCTCGGTATGTCTGTGTGTGTCTGTGTGTCCTGTGTTTGCACAAGGACAGAATAGTGTCACTTGCAGGTGCAAATGGAAGCCAAACCACTTATCTGGGACAAATCAGGCACAGGGACCGTTCCTTGCTTGCCTCGCAAGATCCGGTGGGCCAGGCACGGATAACAAGAGACAGATCGCCACCCTCGCCCAACACTCGGGTCTCCGGGAAGAGCCAATGCACGAATGGAGCGCCAGGAGCCGTAGCATCTCCGAAGCAGATCAGGTGCAGGGCAACCAAGNAGGTGCAGGGCAACCAAGGAGCGGCGCCGGGCAACTCCGGGGGGGGTCTCTCTCCCTTCCATCCAACGCGCGACCCCCGCGCTTGGCGCCCACAGGCCTCTCGCC
>AZIM01000534.1:346286-360063 GCA_000516915.1 Ophiophagus hannah | reverse complement strand
GGTGCAGGCAGCACATGAAACCAGCCCCCGTCTGGTCTGTAGAAAAACCTCTCTCCATGGAACCGGTTGGGGAGCACTGAGCTAGGAGACCGTATACAGCTAACAACATCAGCAGATGCTGCTCTGTTGAGGCCATTGACTGATGAAACCAATTTGTTGATTTCCCTCATTATTCTTCCATATCACAGTTTTGCTGTGAAAAGCACAAGTAGGCTTTAACAAGATCCTTGATTAAATAAGTTGCTATAAAATTCCTTTCTCTGAACTACCAGTGATTCTGGCTCAGTGTTCACACTTCCCTGCCTAAATGTTGTTTGTGATTTTTAAGTTTGTTAAGTTCTTCAGCAGTGAAACCTATCTTCTGGACAAGAAAATCTAAATTCTGCATTTTACCCAAGTATTACAAAGGCAGAAAAATGACAAGGTGGGTTTCAAAACTGCTTCTTCTGACCGTGGAAATGGTATAAGAGGTGTTTTATTTTTATCTTGCCTTATTATTTTTAGAAGTAATTCAAGGTGGCAAACATACCTAATACTCCTTCCTCTTCCCCACAACAACAGACTGTGATTCTATGCAAAGCAAGCTTTTCACATCTTCATGTATATCAGGGTGTCAAACTCGCAGCCTGGATGCGTCACATGCTGGCCCAACCCCGCCTGGTTTAGCGAAGGAGAAAAAAGTCCTGATACATTATGTGACGCTGCGAGTTTGACACCCGAGAGTTTGACATCCCTGATGTATATCATTGTAGCCATTAGTAATTACAACTTGAGCTTAATTACAACATATGCCTGTGTGTTTGTGTGGGTTAAAGATGAAATTCACAGGATTCTACCTATAGCATATCTGTTGTTGTTTTTGTGCCCCATGTAAAGTTTTGCTTCTGATTCTTCTGAAAACTATGTTTCTTTGAGAGCAGTGAAATTGGCTAAATCAGCAGTGTTGATTAAAACCACAGGAGTTGCTTTAATTATTTTCATTACTGCACAAAAAGTTCGCCAGACATTAAGCAGGAAAACATTGAGAGAATGTCATTTTGCACCAGGCTCAACTCGAAGATTTTCCAAATCCCCAAGACTGGAATATATTTTATTGGACCCAGAGAATTTTTTTCAATTTAGATTGGACACCAAAAATTTAAAAATATTTGTTTAAGAGATTTGTATTTGCAATAGTGGTGAATATCTATAGCTCAGGTGTAGGATGAGGGTGAAGGTTTGTTTTCTGAGCTTGTAGGGTAGTTTATGAACGTTTCGTTACCAGGCTACGTAACATCTTCAGCAGAGTTTAAACTATGTTACCTAGCCTGGTAATGAAACGTTCGGAAACCAGTCCACAACTCGGAGAACAAACCTTTACCCTCGGATTTGTATTCTCCAATTTAATTCTGAGTCAAGTAGGC
The DNA here is from genome assembly GCA_000516915.1 of Ophiophagus hannah. Lineage (NCBI taxonomy): Eukaryota > Metazoa > Chordata > Lepidosauria > Squamata > Elapidae > Ophiophagus > Ophiophagus hannah. The sequence goes on along the minus strand of AZIM01000534.1, from coordinate 358,660 downwards.
ATACAAACCATAGGTGGCTGGAGAATTCTAGGAATTCTAAGTCCACAAGTCTTAAAGGTGCCAAGTTTGGGGACACACGGTATAGAGCAATGACACATTTATGGTAAATATAAACATTAAACCATCCATGATAAATAACCTGATTACAACATTCTATGTAAAATATGTACAGTTACAGTACTCATATGTAAGCATTTGCATTTGTGGGGAAAACAGAGCTGAAAATCTCCCTTACAATCTAAATTAAGCCAGGAGATTTTTAACAAGTGATAATGGAATTCACCCCTTCTAAATTCTTTTACTGGACTGGGAAATCTAGGCTATGGGAAGTCATGTATGTCTGCAGCAGCAGATGCTCTCCCCGGGAGTCTGCATTCAGGGAAGATTGGAACTGAAGTAACCTCTATTGTGAAACACCAAGCAGAGATGGATTTGAAAACCTCCAATAAATGACTCTAAAGTCACTTCGAAAAGTATTAATCTGGGCAGCAACTGTTTGCTAAGATTGTTATGGTGAATTCCTAAAAGTTGCTGCTGTTGAGAGGAGTGGGAGATAGGTGTCCTTAGGGTTATATTGTGCTATATTTGTGCTTACCTGAGAGTTGGTGCAGGGATGAGCATTAGGAATGTTGATGTAATTAGATCTTGATCTGATCTAATAAAGGTGTTCTTAGGCTATTAAGTAAAAGGGAGTCATTAAAATCATTGGATGTGGAATAGTTATGCTTATTGTGTAAATTTATACTTGAGCTTTTGAAATGGAAAACATCGTAGCAAATTTTGAGAACTCTAACTAAAAATACAGTTCATTGTCTCTATGATGGGAGGTTTTGACTGATTGCATTATATCATTCATCCACCTAGAATGGTTCTGGGAAAACAAAGCTCTCTGCTGCCATGAAGCCTATATATTATTTTGGGTGCATTCCCTTCCCCCAAGGAAGCAATACAACTATACTTGTTTTTCATTTTGTGAGATCTGGTTTGTTTTAAAAATATATGTCAAGTCTTCTGTCTTTTTTGAGTTCTAAACCATATTGACCAGTGTCAGTACATAATGACAGCAAATTAGTTTGGTGATTACCTCTCTTCCCTTAAGCTTTATTTGTATGCAATTGTTTGCTACATATTTGCAAGATTCTAAGTGGTTTATAAATTATAAAATTATAAAATATTCATAAAGCAAACCACTCTAATAAATATATTACTAAAGCTATTAATAAGAATTTTTGTTATCTCTATTTGTTTTTATGATTTTGCAAAATACCATCACAGTGGGGAAACATCTGATTTGGGATAAAGCTGTTCAGAAGTGAACAGACTACTGCTTTATATCCAGTCTTTTACCCAGATGCCTACTTAAACTCTTACACAAACAATTATGATTTCATTTTGACCTGTGGGGTATGGTTCAAATGAACAAGGCATTTCAGAAGAACTGAAGTTCATACTGCAAATAACAATATGTAGTCTTATGTATTAGAGGTACCTTATCCATCAAGTATGACTCATATGTAGCCCAAACTGCACTATTCACGAAGCAGAACAAAGCTACTGAATAGTGCCTAGCTATTTCAAACTGCAAGTCTTTGTTGCAGATTCTAAACACAGTAAAGATGCTTGTGATATTTTAATCCATCCCATTACATCACCACACATCATAATATATTTTATTTGGTTCCATAATATATTTTATTTGGTTCTGAATTATTGTGCTCTGTGATCTCAGTCATTGTAGTTTATGAACCAGTTTCTAGAGTAGCATGATTTGTTAAGCAGACCATTCTAACTTGCTTAAGAAATATGAGAATCAATTATGGTTTAGTATGCTGTTTATTTTTAAAGTGCAATAAACATCTTATTTTTGCTACAATGGAATTACAGTTTTATCGCCCTACAGAAGGGGCGGATCACTCATAGTCCTTTATGGAACTCTAATGCTTACTCAGCATGGCAAATGGTGAATTTTTCCTGCTGGGCCACAGGTTCAAACTAGAGCTTCCTGTTCTAGATCTTCATATTATGTCACAGATGTTGACAAGCATTCACACAACATATTTACTCAATTAACATTTATCATTCTTTTGTTTTTGGATAATATACTCAGTAACTTTTTGAGTCTGCCTGGTCACCATTTCCTTAAAAAAAATCCCTAAAAAACAAGACGACAAATGGTACCCAAAATACACAAGGTAGGAGATACTAAAGCATATTATATCTCCATCTGAGGAGTGAAGAGGGATTAACCTGTTTGGAAATGGATGCTGTACCAGACTGGGAGTTAAAAAACCGGAATCTACAACAAGCCACTGTTAACCTTAATATATGTAATCTGAAGTCAAACCCGAGTTTGGGTGACATACTCAGACAAACCATATTGTACAACTATTCTCAGTGTACAGTGTCAGTGCAGTTGTTATTTTAATTATATTTCTAACAAGTTCATCCAGTTGGTCAGTGTGCTTCTTGCAGATAGATCCATTATGTTGAGAGGCGCCTCATTTTGGATAGTGAGATAATGTCTGTGCAATCTGAAGCCATTTATGGGAGGAAGCTCTCTTGCATTTCATGAGTCTTACTTCTAAGTCATTATGCATCAAGAATGTATTATTATTGAAATTGTCACTGGATGAATTTACAGACTAACATTCCTATCTATTGCATTATGCCAAATAGAATCTTAAAGGAGTGAAAAATTTCTCTACTAAAATGTTGAGAACGCTGCAAAAATTGAAAACGCTGTTCCTGACAACGGGGATTAATATGTTATCTGTATACTTCCACTAAGCGTACTCACCAATCTTCTCCAGTCTGTATGAACAGTCTTGTTTCATATGTGTTTGTATATTGCATAGATTAGCACCTCTTGCAGCCTAAGTCGTTCAGTGACTATTTCATCCGTACTCATCCTTTTTCTATTCAAAAGCCGATCCAGTGCCTCGCATGCTGTACCTCATTTTCTAGTGGAGTCAGCCTCCTGAACATATTCTTGCTACAAATGTTTCTGTCCTTNCAGTTAGTAGTGCCTGTCAACCACCTTTATCCTCATTTGCCTTTTGTAGATCTCTTCAATACCTGCACTTCCATATTCCTACTATAAGTGTAAATTTTCCTGTGACTTACCTGATCTTTTAAAAGCATCTTTCCCTGTTTAAGTAACACAACATTGTAAGAATTTCCTAAGTTTGTCCTTTCTTACTTGATAGTTTGGCTGCCATATTTCCTTTCTATCAGAATGGCTTATTTTGAAAGCTACTGTCATTGTTTAATTTATTTTTTATTTTTTTGCTTTAGTTTGGATAACATCGCAGGTTCTTTTTCACCTAAATTAAATCTACTGAACTACTGCTCTTTACATTGATCTTAAATTCTGTCTGTATAACAAAACTTTGTGAAATCTTTAAAAGCCATTTAATTTTATAAGACTAACCATGTATAAGTGACACAAAAACATTTCACTTTGTTCCATAATCTCAACTTGAAAGTGCCATAACTGGCTGCACTTTATTTTTTCTTTTTCTAATTCCTATCCTGTAGTTAATTTGAATCTGATCTGATCTGTCTAATGATGGTTGCCTGTGAAATTTGTCAAAAAATACTAAAAATAACATTTTTCCCCCTGGAAAACTGTACCAACCAACCATTGCCCAGTCCAAATCTTCTGGGAAATCCAGGTTTCATATTTCCAGCTTTCATTTCAATCACCTATTACTTATCCTTTCTGGACTTTGAATTGAGAAACCTCAGTGTTTTCCGGCAAATTAAAAATGGATAGATTTCATGTTATTCCATAATAGTGTGAGACAGATCCTTAACAGTATCACTGCTATTCCAATTCTTAATGTGGTTTTATGCCATGAATCATTTCTCCAATAACTAATTATTTCTCAGGTAACCTGACCTATTTATACCATCCAAATTCTCTTATTCCTAAACATCAAATTTAGAATGGTTTATTTTATTGTGACAATTTTAGGTTTTCCTTGGTTCAGAATCATAACAGATTGGTTCAGAATCATAACAGTTTGGGGAAGGCCTGTGGAATATAGATAAATGCTTCTCATATTTCATCTCCCAGTTGTACTGGTCCTCATAAAATGTGGATATGCTCTTCCAATATGAGCAGTGACTACATATCCTTATGGCTTCAGTTTGGTCATATCAACTTCCAAGTATATGAAAGTTCAACATCTTTTCCCAATAAACCTTAAAATATTCCAAGTTTATTGGTAAGGATGACTTGACTAGGAGCTCATAGTCTTGCCAGCATCATTCTCAATGAAGATACTGGGTCCTCCCAAAATTGCAAATGTTAACACATAGTCAGGTTTCATGGTTGAAGACAGTCCTCCTGTTTGGATAATGATAGGCAACTACCATCCACCCCTCCTTTCTTTTCTTTGAATATTACTCTAACTTTTATAGAATTCAGAATACTTTGGAGGGAAGACTGTTATTTTATCCTATTGAGCAAATGCTATAACTTTGAGGTCACAGGGCTAGCCAGCAGCATATTGAAGAACTATTAAGCTGCTGAATCCAACTTCCTTAAATAGTTTAGCTGATTTATAAAGCTTTCATCACTGTATGTAAAAGATTATGTGGAAGAAGTTTTGCTCTTGGCAAAGATTCTAATAGGGCTGCTCAGCAATGACTGAATTTACTAGGCACTTTAGATGGCTCTGTTGAATCTACAAAAATCCTGTAAGTTTGTTGCAGATTCTTTGAGCACTTCAGAAACCAACAAGTGAAAAGTGCAATAAAACGTATCTTGACTGATGAAGAATGATTCTATAGGGACATGACAAAGCAATATTCAGATGGAAAAATAATCCACATAACACGTAAGCATTAAAATAAATGAGCCACATTTAGTAGACACACACCGTTTTATAAGACACACACAGTATTCACTAAAATCATACCAAAATTAGAGCATTCATAACTAAAACAAATAAGCACATTGTTTAATATTAATGGCAATACTTAGAATAAAAGTTCTCCAGACATTGCAACCAATTATTTAAAAATTATAGACATCCTCCAGAAATAAAATCAAGTCTACAAAATATAATCCAGTTCTCCAACCATGTGATGGTTCCATCTACCATTCCACTTCAAAAGTTTTTCTCCTAAAGGGAAAAGAGTATTGCCTGCCTTTGTTAATACAAAGTGCTTCCATAATACTTTATAAAATCTGAGCCTTGCTCATAGTTGAGATTGTGGGACATCTTTTTGCTTATTTCTCCCCCTTGTTTTCACTGGATGGGTATTCAGAAATTGAAGTCATACAAGACTCCCCTTAGAAGCAGTCATGGTTCTGGGTATCAAAAGACCAGAATCTTGCAGCAGAAATAAGAATCGCAACAGCACTTAGAGTTATAAAAATAAACACCAGGTGTGCCTGTATTGGCATATCTGGTTTGACCTGATGGATGTCTATTATTGTTTGAAACATATAAGTTAAAGTACTCTATAGTTAGTGAAGTGTCAGAAAGGCGCTATCTTTGAAAGAATAGCTATAAAAGCCACAAAATTGGACTTTTTGTTAAATAAGGTTTACTGTCATGTTTTTATTTAAAAGTCTCCCTGTACTTCCTTACTATGCATTTACATTGTGTAATTCGGGTTCTAACATGTATATTCTCTAAGGCAAGGACGGAATTACACTTAGGTTTCGATTATGTCTTTATATGATAAAGTGATAATTTTATTAACGACATAATTTATCTCAATGAGCAGCACCACACCAACTAACTGCATTTACATACAGTTATCCATCGTTCAGTACAATACCACATTACAACATGCTAAAATAGCAGATTCTTTCGCCCGGGAGGAATCTTTCCCGCCTCCCCCTGCAGGTATCAGCAATATTTACTTGCTCGGGTCCTTTTGCGCGGGTGCCTTATAATCCCCAGCCGTGTTACCCACAGCTCCTCGGAGGACCGTCCCGCTGACCGCACCTCGGTTATGGTTGCCATGACGTCGCCCTGCTAACACCCCCTCGGTAGGCTTTGGCTTCGCTGCTGCCGCGTGCAGCTCACTCGGACGCGCCCAAGCACGACTGCGCGAGAGGGCCGTGGGCTTTGGCTAATTGTAGCGCCGGACCCGGTCACGTGTTGTAGCGCTCGGGGCCGCGCCTCTACCCCTCCTCCCCAGTTGGGCCAAGCCAGGCTCGGGCGCGCGCACTCAGGTCCGAGTGTTGTGAATAAAATGCGCCGTTTGTTACACCCCGGCGGCGCAGGCGGTTCTTAAAGGACCAGAGACCCGGGGTCGCCGGCGCCTCCTTGGACCTCCCGGGCTCTGGGGGCAACTCGGAGGAGGCTGGAGCTCTCTGCGAGCGCGAAGGAAAACAAAGAAGCAACCGGAAACAGTCGTGGGGGGCGCGGGCACGGGGCTCGGAGCCGGCGCCCAGGAACCACGGCAAAAAGGAGGGCTTATGTGGGGCGCAGCTGCACCCAGAGAAGCGGAGCACGCAGGCAGGCAGGTAGGTCGGGGCGAAGAGGGTTCTCCTCGCCTGCATTCACAGCTGCGAGTCGGAGATGCGCGGGGAGGGAGGGGCGCGCCGCTTGGACTGCGAAGCTTAACGGTCTTCCGGATGGTTAAGGCCCTTTCAAGCCATCATTAAAAGCGCGTTTTAATTTGGGTGGTGCTAAAAATGCAATTCGGTTTCTGCTAAAGAAGGTTGTGGGTGATGCTGCCGGGGGAGGGTCAAGTGGGCCGGCACTGCAAACTGCGGCTTCCCGACAACAAAAATGCAGTCCGGGGCATTTCCTCCTCGATTGTCGTTTGCACCTGCAGCTCGTCGACAGCTTAACAGAGACCGTTGATCATGTCTTCTCCTTTCTTTTGCAAAATGGGCCGCTTCTGAGTTTTTCTTCCTTAGAAAAAGCCTCTGGTCGAGAACCTCGTCTCCTTCCTGTTCGTTTTAGCTAAGGGTGAGGCGGCTGCAGCCCCAGAAAGGGGATGAAAAAGGGGATGGGATGGGGGGGAAGGGAAGGGCCGAGGAGGGGGTATAAAGGAGGATCCGGCTGGTGGGTTTGTTCAGCGCGCGGTCAGGGAAGAGGGCAGTTTCCTGCTTGACTGACACGTGCTGCTCCCTTTCTGCTGTTGTTGACGCCTTTGTCTTGGAGCGCGAAGGAGGCTCATCCCTTCCTGCGGGGCTCGAGGCCCGGCTAGCGAGGGTTGGGCGAGAGCCGCCCTCTTCTGCTTTTCTCTGGCTCGCGTTTCCGTTTTGGCTGGGCAGGCCGGAGGACGAGGCGCTCTCCGCTCTCTTTGTTATTGCTTTTGTTTCGCGCGGAGCACGTGGCCTGCGATCTCGCGGTTCTTAAAGTTACAGATCCCCAACCCTGCTGGCTTCAGCAATCCATTTTGACGCCTTGGGTCCAGCCTCTTGGCCTTTGGGAGCAAAGAAAGAACAAAAAAAAAAAAGCAAGCCGAGAGAAATTCCCAGAAAACCGCCTTCTCCTCTTGGACCAGAGTGGGGTGGGAAAAGAAATTGCGGGCGACCCCCGGGTTGAAGATGAACGGCCGCTGCCTGAACGAAATCGGGTCCGGCGTTTTGCTGCAAACGCAGAGCAGCTGTGGAGCAATGAAAGTGCGGGATTTATTCCGATTGGGATTGACGGGCAGTGACAGATTTCGAGACTGAAAAACGGCTGGTGGGGATCTGAGTCGCCGGTTTGTGTAGTGAAACAAATGTCTGAAGGTGACTTGTGCATGCAAAGGACGTGGAGGGAACAGGAACCAGAGTGGTAGTAGCTCTTGGTGGGGTCATGGTTGGAAGTAGCTTTCAGGCTGTGCCTCCTTTTCTGTCTTGAACAGATGGGGGTGTCCTTTTTGAGCGTTCACGGCCATGGTGGTTTCCTGTCATGAGTTTCTCTAAAGCTGCTACTGCTTTTCCTTTGCGGCTGCTCTCCAGATGTCTTTGACTTGAACTTCATGAAGTCCAGATAGTATGGTATGGGGGGAGGGTGCGATTGTGGGAGGCGTGTTCCGAATGTTGGAGCATGCATGTGGGAGATGCAACCTTATCCTGTGTTTTATTTCAGTTCTATGAGAACCACCTCTTGAACAGAGCCAGTCTCGTTTTTTGATTCTCCCAAAGTTTGCAAACTTCTCTTCTTACCCGGAAACACTGGAAACACAGGAAACACAATGCAGGTTGTTCCACAAGAGGGGAACATTTTTCTTCCGTGGTTTCTCCAAATGGATACAGAACTGAATGGTTTGAATTGAAATGGAGGAGGGATGCAGGAAGTGTAAGCCAAGTTATTTGTTATAGTGTAGGCGAAGTTATAGGTTTGGTTTTAGAAAGGAGGGCAAATAAAATGGGAAACTTCTACAAGAGGAGAAAAATCTTAATATTGCTTTGAAGAGTTTGTTGTTACTCTAAAAAATTAAAGGAGAATATGAATAGAAATCAAAGTTGTTCTTTAATTTTATGACATAGTAACTGGTCTACCAATAATGTCTGACTGATCTACCTAGATCAGCAGCCCCGGACCTTTTGGGCATTGGTGACTGGTTCTGTGGAGAGAAGTTTTTCCATGGACCAGAGAGCCCGGTTTTGCATGCTGCCTGCATACCTTGGATGGGGCTTTGCTCATTTGCTTGGCCCTGTTTCTGGCATGCTGTGGATTGGTGGCAGTCCACAGACCGGTGCCTGGAAACCTGTCCTAGATGAATTTATCTGTCTTGGAGTTTGCATATATTGATACATCTTGGGACCCCCTTTTCTTCATTCCTCTCTGTCTTCTTTGTTTCTCTATTTAACTTGGAATGTTTATGCAAAATTCGAAGCATGTGATAGTGACATGCTTCACAAGAAATTTTGGAAAGATGGGGCTGGCTCATTATGAGATTTCCCCAATGTGTGTACTGCCATGATGAGATTTGGTAAGTTTTTCCTTTTAAAACTACCATTTTACAGGAAGCACAATATTATTTTCTGTGGCATGCTTGGTGAGGCCTAAAGGCAAATATGCATTATATATGTTAGCTGATTGCCAGCCTGTACAGTTAGAGGTCATGGAACTCATGAGATTTAACTTAATGGAACAGCTAGAAGACTTGGATGATGTCTGAGAAGATACTTGGCTTAGGTGCAGGAAGCTTTCCCCAACCTGTATTTTGGATTTCCAATTCCCAGCTAGCTTTCCTTTGAGAATCATGATCCCAGTATATCTGGAGGGCCCCAGGTTGAAGAAAGCTGTTCCAGTATAATGCCCTGTTATTCTGAAGATTTTTGCCAGTTGACATAGCAGTGCTGATCAGTGAAAATAATTGCTTTATTGTGTCAGTTAATTCCACTTCGAAATGGAAAGCTTTTATAGCAATGGCTAGCCAAGGAATGATTAGATGAATTGACACATTGTTAGTTGCCAGACAGTTTTTATTTGCCATTAGTAGATGCAGTAGAGTTGATAGTTAAGATAAGAATGCCTTCTTCTAACATTTAGGTCTCCTGCTGAGTGTCCAATGATAACATTATTTGAGTCAGGGTCAGTGTGATTGCCATTCCACTTTAAATGGAAAAATATCTTGGGCCTGTTCAGATCTTTTCTTTTGCATTTAAAACAGCCCTATAATTTGGGGAAGTTGCAAAGAGATTTTACTGTACTTTGTGAAAGTTAAAAGTGATGATACATTTGCTAGATTTGTGGTGCCACAATAGCCACAGAATCTAGTCAATTTTGGCTGATTTCAGAAAAGCTAAGCAGAGTTGGATTTAATTAGTTGTGAGATAGGAGACCTGCATGAAATCTTAGGGCTGTAGGCTGATTAAGAAACAAAACAAAATATTTGGGGAGTGGGCAATGGGCAAACCACTTCTGAACAGTTGCCAAAAAGCCTGCATAACTGTGTCCTTAAGCCACTAGTAGATTAGCTGCATTTGAATTTTACTTGTTACTTAAGGAGCAGCAAGAGTCTCTTTAAAAATTGTGAAAAGATTCATCTGGGTTTGTTTTTTTTTTTGTAAAAATGCTTGTGGTATATTTCACCCTATAATTTAAGACAGAACAAGCAGTAGTAATTTAAGCTGGAGAATGGTCAAAGGCAAATATTTTAGATGTTGAATTTATTTTTCATATTTAAACTGTCTTGAAATGAATCTTGATTAAGTGGAAAAGTGGTGTTAAAACCCGAACAACAATTGAAATACTTACAGTAGTGAGAAAGAGGGACCTTCCTCAGTTCAGAGCCTATAATAGAGAAAGGTTATTTTTTTGCAGAAATACCAATTAATACTGATGCCTTCAAAATGACAGATAAAATCTCCTTCAAGTTAGCTTCTGTCCTGATCAATCCATGGCCACATCTATGTAGTTCTTCTGACAACAGTGTGGAAACATACCATTATACCCAGGCATGGAAACTGGCTGCCTGCAGGCCGCATACAGCCTGCACAGGCCATGCTCACCCTGGCTCTGCAAGGGTAAAAAACATCTTGATACATTACGATACTGCCCGTGATGTGATCGGGTTTGACACCCATGATTATACCAGTATAAAATACAGTAGAATTTATTTGGAGGTGACAGGGAATTTGTCTTTTTGAGGTATACAACTCCTTGTTTCCTTGTATATTGCAATTCTACATCTCAGCTCACTTAGCATTGGCTTCGGCTGGCAGAGGTGGGGAAGTGCAGCAGCGAATTGCTCTGTGTTTGTCCAAGAGCATTTATAAGTAATTCTAAGCCATTTTAGAAATATAGTTACTGATTGTTCCACTGTGCCTGTTACCCTAAAGCAGGGCTGTCAAACTCCCAGCCTGCAGGCCAGATGCGTCATGTGCTAGCCACGCCCACATCCGGCTTAGCGAAGGGGGGAAGTCTCAATATGTCACGTGACATCCCCGTGATGACTAAGTTTGACACCCCTGCCCTAAAGGTAGATACTGTGTAGAATGATCCTTTCTAAAATAATTTTTTCTTCAACAAGCTAGGCAAACAGATGACTGCGGAGAAATGAATATTGGAAAAGAACAGGAGGACAATTCGGATTGGTAACACAGGCCATTATCTTCATATACCAAATGCCTTGATGGTCTGCTCTTGCTGAGCCAGAGGTTAAATTAGAAAAAAATTGACTGGAGGAAGATGATTTTATTTTTTCTAAATCAATTGTCTTGACCTTTCTTGAATTTAATATTTGATTATGGGATGTTCATTTAGGACATCACAATCTCCCATTGGAATAATGTGGCATGTTCTAGATTACTGTTGAAAAGGATAGTTCATTAATTTGCTTTGTCTTGTCTGTTTTTAATACTAATATGGCATTGTGGTACTGCTTGGGCATTGTTCTGCTTTATATACAGTTAAACAAGATCATTCCAAATTTGCTGTTGCTTGTCTATATTTTCTTTCAGAAGTTAGAAAGGAGTTTCTAACACCAGACATGGGGGGTTGTGTCTGGAGTTTAATTCATGGAGAGCAATGGGAATCAGTTATCCCTTGAAGTATAAAGTCTCACATTGCCAACAATATTGGATATTTTTGTGTATGAGAAGGTAGGTGGGCTTGTTGGCTACCATTTTTGTGTTAATATATGTGTTTAATTAAACTACAGTGTAAGTTGTCTTGAAAAAGTTATAGTGTTCCTAGGAGGGGAATTTATTTAGAAAAACATGTGGAACTTATACAAGTTCATTTATAAGATTAATGAATTGGTAGAAAATCATAATGCTTCAACATGTAAAGAACCGAATAACTGCTTCTAAAATGAAATTGTAGGCAAATCAGAAAAATGACCATACATAGCCATAGTGAGAAGATTTGAGAAATATTATTTGTTCAATCTTAGAAATAAATTTGCAACTAATAATAATACTGATAGCCCTTAGGTTATGATGGCAATTGGGTCTGGAATTTTCTTTGCAAAGTGTGACATCATGGGACTGCATCAGTTAGCAGTCCTGGTTGCTCTTGTAACCTCAGTACTGTGTGGATTGTTAAGCGGGGAGAGATGGAAGTCCCAGGCTAGGATCACCGTGTGTATATTTGTGTGCCATGGTTAGTGCTATAATATATGTTATGGAGATTGGGCAGGTAATGAGGTCCTACTCTGTAGTGGGGTTCGGGGGGGGGGAGGGGCAGGGGGGTATCTCAAACTTTTAGGTAGAAGTCAATTCAGCCAGAAAACAAAACNATATTTTATGGAGATTGGGCAGGTAATGAGGTCCTTCTCTGTAGTTGGGTTGGGGGGGGGGGAGTGGCAGGAGTGACTCATAACCTTTCCAGATTTCCCATTGACTCTGCTTGTGGAAGTCTGGCAGAGAAGGTTGCAAATGATCCCTTGATTGGCTTGCTGTGATATCATAATTGCAAGCTGGACCCTCAAACAGTTTATGTCTGGGATGTGAGGGG
>AZIM01000534.1:326593-338334 GCA_000516915.1 Ophiophagus hannah | reverse complement strand
TTGGTGAAAAGCTTTATAGATCTTCAACAAGAAATCTTTTATAAACTTAACGGGCAGGTTATTACAGTTTTATTACTATTGATGTGGGACAGATATCAAAAATGGTTGGAAATAAACGTTTACTCCATTGATGAACCATTCCTAGTAAGCTTGTTTGATGACTATATCTACTTCTAGATAATTAGATGATTTTGCCCAGTTGCTTGGAATCTCGTCATGTCCAGAAGATTATCCATGAAATGGAGTGCTTTGTGCATTTCTTCTCGTGGCATTTTCTCTCTGCAGACTGAAGGAATGACACGTAGCAGAATCCTGGCAGTTATGCTACAGAATCAGTGTATTTGAATGCACTAATTGCATTTATGGCCTAATTTGCTGCATGAGCAGCTAGACCTGCCTCCACCCCACATAATATTACTATGTTGACCTAACCTTGACATTAAAAATGGGTGTATTCATAGCTAAGAGGTCAGCACAGATAAATGGCCAGCCCCTAGGGTCACCCCTCTATATTTCTCTCCCCGCAACTGGCACCACAGCCCTCCTTTCCGGCACCACTGGGGCCGACGTGAGCGACCTCTACAAACTCACCTAGCCCAGGATGAGAACTACTTGCACCCGGCTTTTTTCCAGCAGCAGCAGCCACAGCCACAAGTCTCTGTAGATGAGCACCCAGCGTATGTTCTGGCCACCACGCCACCACGAATGCTTCACCCAGCGGCACACACATCCCACCAGCATCCATTCATGGTGGATCTCCATGACCAGGTAAGATGGATGTGTTATAAATATATTTAGAAACCTATGTCTGGGATATTGTCCCACCTACATTTGGAAGAGCCTGTATTGGCCAAGAATAGTAAAACCATAAGAAGTTTCCTTTCTTATACGCTGAAAAGGTAAATGGTGTTGTTGGATGTAACCAAGACCTTTGAAAGCATCCTTTGAAAGATTTTGCCTGTGAAGGGCTATATAACCAATAGTATGAACCATCCTTTAAATCTGTTTAAGATATAGCAGTTATTAGATCCAGTTGCTGACTGAAAGAATGGCAATGCACAACCATGTGGGGGAATATATAATTGCTCATAAGTACAGCACATGCTGTTTAGTTGCCTGGCTATTTTACTTACAGGTGATGAGAGAACTTATAACTTCATAAGAAAAAGCATGCTTTTGTATGGGTAACAAACTAAGCTGATTCTTTAATATCTTCAGTTGAAAGATTCATATCTTTTGGTTGGGAAGCACTTCTGCTTGAGACCCTGAGGTACATTTTCCTCATTTCATTCACAGAATTTCCCCTTTTTGCTGCTAGTGATGGAATACAAAAAGCAATGAAAGTTTCTGTATCGGCCATTAGGACCATTGTGAAGTCAAACTTATCCTGCTTTTGAGATTGAATTTTTCTTCGCACAAAGAGGAATATACAAACATTTTATAATTCTTTGGATATTTGCCAGGTATCATATGATGGTATCTTAAAACAATATATGTAAGGGTGATTAAAAAGTTTTGTTCCTCTCATTTTTATTGTTTCATGTAATATTGTAGCGATTTAAAATGTGATGCCTGAAATCGATTTTTCAGCATGAAGACATTGTTAACACTTTTTAAAAGTATGCATCAGAATTCAGCATATTTTTGATAAAAGCTGAAACGACCAGAGTGGGGGTAGTGAAATCGTAACCAGAATAATGTGCACTCAGTACCTTAGATATTATGGGAAAAGCCACCCAGGCCCTTTAAAATCTGTATTCTTTTAGCAGTGAATCTGCAGTTGTGTGGCTCCTATAATTGTGGGAATGTTGTTCCTATGGCAACGTGTACATAGCTGCTCCTGGAATTCTGAAACTTCCAGCAGGTCCAAGCATTTGATTTTTGGCTTTCCATTTAGGCTTCTGCCTCTTTAATCTTCCTTGTCCTACGCTTGGTAAGACAGCATCAAACAGTCCTTGAGTATAGTTAGAGGGAAGGTCTCTTAAGAATGCATTTGCAGATATTGCTGGACTGCGATCAGACACTTCCACGGTAGCCAATAATTATGGGAGCTGTAATCCAACAACCGCATCTGAAGAACCTTGTGCTTCTCATCTCTGCTCCAATACTCTTTATAGACTAAATTTCTTCCACACAAATATGTTTCTGGCCTTGCTACCAGAAGTGTGTTGACTGGTACTGATTAGTCTCTTTGCTGGCTGGCACCATCCTTCAGCAAGTTGGCAGCATACAGTTGTACACTGGATTATGAATATGTGTTGGTTTAGCTACATTAAGCTCCCAACAACATCAAATTTTCTAGCAGCTTGAATCTCTAGGCCAGTAGTATGCTTGACAAGAGTTCACCTTCCAACAATACACAGGAAAAGATTTAACACTTTTTAGAATATGCAGTTACTGTTCCATCATAAAAATGTGTTAGACTGATGGAATAACATAGGGAAAATGTTTTCAAGAAAAAAAGAATGATTCCAGGTTGTGCTGCTGTTTGCTTTTGAGCCTAGTGTGAGATATAAGCTAATGTAATATAGTGAAATATAAACCTATCATAGGCATTGTCTATACATAAAAGAAAACTGAATAAGCAATGATCTAAGCAATGCATATGAAATAAAGATAAAAAGCACTGCTTTCAGGAAAGGTAACAAAGCATCCTGGAGATGGATTATTATTAGAACACTTTAGCTTCTTAAGGAATAGTGAAAATGCAGGATATACAATTTACAAATAGAGAAAAAAAACTTGTTTATTTGATTATTAGACAAAGCTGGGGTGGTGGTTTAGCAATATATGCATGAGAATCTGGGAAGAGAGTATTTTTCAGGAGAAATTTTCCCATTAATATTTCAATTTTTAGATCATGAACACTCAATGAATTGTTTATAAAATACTATGTTTTGGTTATCTCAAACTTTTATCACCAGGTTTATATACCTTTGATTTGTTATCCCTAATCTTTATTCTTTGGTGTTTGTGCTGGTTTGAAATCACTTCCTTTTATGGTTTGCATCTGACTAGCACTTCCTTTTTTATTATTGCTTAGGGTCAATTCTACACTCATATATTAAAAAGATTAGTGGGAAAATATAAAATACTTTGGATGTGATTTGATTATGCTTTATCTCCTCTTCCCTTCCAGGTGCATCAGGGAGCTGTCCCTCTCTCCTACACGGTGACCACAGTAACAACACAAGGCTTCCCCATTCACACTGGCCAGCACATACCTGGCTGCAGTGCGCAGCAGCTCCCAGCATGCTCAGTGATGTTCAGTGGACAGCACTATCCACTCTGCTGCCTCCCACCCCCTGTGAGTCCTTTGGCTTAAAAAGAGCAGGAATTAATTAATGAGAGGATGACCTGGCATGAATTACCAACACTTGTTTGTACATGTGGTGGGGGTTCATGACAGCTATGGACTTGACCCAAATAATTAAGCGCCCAACGTGCAGAAGAAGCCACATGCTTGATTCATCTTGGGACACTGGCAATATGATCTGGATGGTCAAATCACAATGTGGTTGCAGATTGGAGTTTTTTTATGGAGTTTTTATGGAGTTTTTTTATGGCTGTTTTCTGCTGCAGTGGAAGTTTGGGGTTGTTCCTGAGGCTCTGTGATGCACAGATAGGTCTTGATTACTAGTTGGAATAAGAATGCAATGATGACCATATATTGGGTTGCATGTATACATCCCCTCACTGTTAGTAGATCATGTGTTGCCCTCTGGTTTTTCAAAGGAGTTGCAGGAGATGGAATGACAGAACAGGTACCCAGAGCCCTACTGAAAAATAAAAACAGGATGTATCTGAAAGAACATGGATAAGAGAGTTTATGAAGTGTTACCTTGTAGGAGCAGCAAAATGTAATTATTTCTCTGCTCTTAGTACATCTACAGATAGCTAGTGCCTGGCCTTGTTCATCATGATCCAGACCATCCTAGAAGGCAGGGCCACTATGAGGAGTAATGAAGGCATCTGAGAGATTAAGTTGCCAAGCTAAACTTTGGCTATGTGGGTCCTATGAATTTGACTGAGACATGTTCATGTGCTTCCTGGGAAAGCTTTGATCCTGTTGATCCTGAAGAATTATACAGAGTTCTGGGAATTATAAACTCGGTCACCTTGATGTTATATCCATGTCCTTTTGTCTGGTTATGATTATATGGGAGGTCGTGATTAATTCATCTTTGAATGAAGGGGTGGTCTTGTTTGTATTTAAGGAAGTGGTGGTTCTCCCACCCAGCTACCCAAGAACCATTACTCAACCCAGCAATACTGAATATTTCCAGTTGAGTTTCCAACTTCCCCCATTTGGGAGAAAGATTGTGAAAAGTTGGCTGGGGTGATAGCCATTGCCAGGAGAAGTTTTGCTCAAATTCATCTTGTGTATCAATTGTGGCTCTGAAATGGGAGGTTCTGCTTACTCAGTTGGGTCTTATGGGACCCTTGAAGAACACATAGAAGCTGCAGTTAGTCCAGAATTTGGCACTGCTGGTACTTGTGGACATGTCTTGGTACCACCATGATGCACCGTTACTTCTTCATTACTTTGTGAGCTGCACTGGCTTCTGGGTACAAATTGAGGTGTTGATCATTATCTTAATGGATAGAGCTGGATTTTGAGGATGTCTGTTCCCAATTTTCTATGCTTATCCTGTGAAATTCAGTTAAACCAACTAAAGTCCTCCAAGACATCTTAAGTTACCAACATACTAAATAAACCCAAAAGAAAAAAAACAGGAGGCAGATATAACATACAGCGTAAGTCCTTGGGCAGGCAGCTCTTTCAGCCAGCACCCTGAGAGAAGAGGGAGTCATCGTGGCTGGAAGGAGCAGCATCAGCTTGCAATATTCCCCACTGGCTTCCCCATTGACTTTCTGGGGAAGCCAGCAGAGAAGATTGCAAATGATGTTCATATGATTGTGGGGTGCTTGGCATCCAATTGTAAGTGTGAACAGGTTACCAAGGAGCAGGATTGTGATCATGTGACTGTATGTGGAGGAATGGGGTTTCCAGCACCCTGGTAAGCAAGGACTAACAGAAATAAGCACAGAACCATGCTCTAATCAAGGAACTACCAAGAAGAAAACAACACCCCCATCAAACTGGAAAGGCAAGGAGGATGAAAAAGGAGGAAATAACATGCTCATATTGATGTTACCTAGTAGTGTAATGAAACATCTGCAATATAATCTTTGGAGATGGCATTCTGCTGCCAAATGGATTCTTCCCTTTTTATTGCTAGGCTGAGCGCGATTGTTTTTCAGGTAGACATGTTGATCCTAAATGCACTGAAGGTAGCTTTCTTTTGAGGACACTTCTGTTTTTGTCTTACAGCTGATCCAGGCCTGTGCCATGCAGCAACTCCATGTCTCTTATCAAACATTCCCACCACTCATTTCCAGTGATCATTATATCCTGCACCCTCCGCCACCTGTGCCACCACACCAGCCTCCGCATATGGCAGCCCTCGGCCAGTTTGTCCCACTCCAGCCACAGCATCCTCGCATGGTAAGTTTCTTGAGATGACATAAATTGGACCAGAAGGAAGAAGTATCAGTGCTCTTATTTCCCCATACCTGCATCTACTATTGTGCAGAAACTTGTAGCATATCCCATCCAGAGGTGGTATTCAACCGGTTTGCACTGGTTCAGGCGAACCGGTAGCGGTGATGTGGTGTGGGTCACTGAACTAGTGGCGACCCCAGCTGGCCACGCCCCCGGCCCGGTCGCCCACTTGCCCTGGTCGCTCTCCTAGCTTTCCCTATCACGTGGTGGTCGTGGCACAGGTCAGGCAGATGTCCCAGGGTTGTTGCACATGCGCACTGCGTGTGCAGCTGTTATACATGCAGTGTGCATGTGCAGCAACCCCGGGACATCCGCCCGCCCTGCCGGACAACGTTTTCTTCCTTCTCCCGGCAGACGTGCCTCTTCCAGCCCGGCCAGCCAGCAGGTGGGTAGGCGGATGTCCCGGGGCTTCCCGCCCCACTTGTTGTGAGATGCCTGCAGTTGCTGTGTGCTTCTTTTGGTGCNCAGTCCAGCAGCCGCACCAAAAAAAGCACACCCTGTTCTATGTGCCAGGCCTGGCAAGTCCAAGTAGCTGGCGCATAGAACAGGTTCTTTACTTGGGCAGCCAGACGGCCGCAGCAGCGCCCGCAGCAGCAACAGGTAGCACTGCAACAATGAGGTACAGTAAGATTTGGCGATGCAAATTTATTTTCGAGGGGCTTCTGGCAAAAAAACAAAACAAAAAGCACCCAAAACAAAACCCACTCGGCAGGCAGTTGTGATCTTTAGTTGGACTTTTTTTTTTGTCAGCCCAAGGGCGGAAGAGGAGGGAGGGGGGAAGTACGTGGGAAATCACCCTGTCTCTGCAGCATTGGTCATGTGACTGAGTGGGTGTGGCCAACTCAACATCACTCGCAGCAAGGGGCCGCACCACCCTGCCAAGTTGGNCCATGCCCACCCAGTCACATGCCACCAAGCCACGCCCACCAAACAAGCCACGCCCACAGAACGGGTAGTAAAAATTTTTGAATCCCACCACTGATCCCATCTACTGATTTCCTAAAATCTTGGAATCAAAGAAAGTACCTTGTAGCATAGAAGAAGAAACTTGCACATGGTCACTCATGCCATAGTCATTTCCTGTCTAAAGGACTGCAAAGTCCTCGACCTGGAGCTACTCTTGAAAACCAAAAGTAGAAATTGGTTCAGAATGCAGAAGCACAAATAATGATGGAAACACCTCAGCGTACCCACACCACACCATGTTTTGCAAGTTACACTGACTTCCTAAAAGCTTCTTGATGCAATTCAGAGTGTTGTTATATGTAAAGCTCTTTGTGGCACAAAGCAGGGCTACTTGGAGAACTGCCTGGCTCCAATTGTCTGTGCTTATCCTGTGAGATCCAGCAAAGTGGAAATGCTTTGGGTCCCTTCCACAAAATAGTGTCGCTACTGGGGTCCAGGGATGTGTCTTTATTTTTTGTACTTGTGGAACATCATTTCTTCTGAGGCTTAGATGGCCTCAGCCCTTATGTACTCTCACAAGACCCTAAAAGCCTGGTCCTTCCCCTAAGCATTGGGCCAGACATAGAATCAGCCTGTGTATAATGTCAGACCATTGAATAAAATATGTGCTCCTTAGTTTCTTTCTTCTGTTGTCATTAACAATACTATATCCTGTTATTTTATGTTGCAGTGTATTATTTTATTTCATATTATATTCTATCCAATAATTAATTCCGTGGAATTGTAAATTGCCCAGAATCCGTCTGGTGAATTGGGTAGCCATATAAATCTAGAGGGAGGGGAGAGAAAAAGGGAGGGAGGAAAGGAAGGAAGGAAAGAAAGAGAAAGAAAGAAAGAGAAAGAAAGAAAACTTGGAGCAAGGCTTGAAGAAAATGTCAGATGATGCAGCAGTGAATAGCCATAGTTTGGTTAATAAGAACGATGAAAAAGACACTAGAAGCTGACAGAAAAAGCCTTGTTCCCTAAGGAAGATAATCAAAGGAGGCAGCCAAGAGTAAAAAGCAGATTTAGAAGATGTTTTTCATCCTGCAACTCGGAAGCGGCTTTCAGATCTTAGTGCAGAAAGAAGCTGTGAGCCTTCAGAGAAGAAAGCAAGTCCTATGGAATACAGTGGCCAATCCCTAAAGAACAGAGTTGGTCCTTCCGGGAAATAGACTTACTTTGTTGATCGCTTTTTCCTACAGATAATAGAGCAAGGCACAAAAAAACCAGATGTTTTTGGCTCTTTCCTTCTGACCACTGGATCAAACTTAGTTGAGCAAGGGATAGGAGAACTGGAGGCGGCGGGGGGTGGGATGGANGGGGGGGGGGGGGGGGGGGGGGGGGGGAATGAATCAAGACCTGTTCCCTCTCATTCCAGAGTATGGCACATGGCACGGTAGACTTACAAGAAAAATTCATTCCAATTGAATGTTAGGAAAAGCTTCCTGAGTAGAGAGTTAGACTCAATTAAATGGCTTCTCCCCTGATTCTATATACTGTATTAGTTCAACAAATTAATCTTGTGGAGGTACAGTACATGGTAAATTATTGATGGCAACGCAAAAGTTAGCCATCTCTTGTTTCCAGTTCTAGTTGCTTCTCACTCTTCAAACATATTGGGGAGCATTTGCCAATGTGGAATGTGTATATCCTTTTCCCACAGCCACTTCAGAGGATAGAAAACGATGTGGAGCTTCGGGGTGAACAGCACTCAATGGGGGGGTTCTCGTATTCTCCTTCACATCATACTCCTGCCTTGTCTCCCTCTGTACCATTGTATCTTCCACACACGCACGACCCACTTCACCAAGAACTGCCGTTTGGAGTGGTAAGTGCCATGTTAAAGCAAAAACTGCTCTCTTTGGCCTCTGAACCAGGTAGAAGAGGCTGTCTTTAAAAATAAAACAAAACCCTTTTGTTTGGCCACCATCATACCCTGGAAGGGTGGAGTGGGGTGGTAGCTGTGTGATGATTGGGTGATGGAACCTGTTGAAGGATACAAACTGGGCACCTCCTGCCAGGTTATATTCCAGCAAAGAAAGGAAAGTTAGAGAGGGATTTAGAAGATGCAGGTGGATAGGCAGGTCTAAGGGAGGCTCAAGTTTAGACCTGAGAGTATTTCCTCTTGACAGAGAAACATGGTTAGGAATAATGTTAGGGCTAGGAACTTTATTGCAGTTGGTGCAATAAAGATTCTAGTTTATAGAAATAGGGGAAATACGGGAAGCCACTGAAAACCTTAAGGTAGAGGTAGTCCTCGACTTACAACAGTTTAGTGACCATTCAAAGTTACAAAAGCACTGAAAAATGTGACTTATGACCGTTTTTCAGAGTTAACGACCTTTGCAGCATCCCCATGGTCATGAGCGATCCAAATTCAGATGCTTGGCAACTGGTTCATATTTATGACTGTTGCTATGTCCCAAGGTCATATTGATCCCCTTTTGTGACATTCAGACAAGCAAAATCAATGGGGAAGCCAGATTCACGGGTTACTAACTTAGCAACTGCAGCAAGAAAGTAACAACTGTGGCAAGAAAGGTCGTAAAAATGGATCATAGAACTCACTTAAATGTCTCTGATAGAAATTTTGGGCTCAGTTGTGGTTGTGTGTCAAGTGCCTATGTTGTCTTCGGTCTGTCTTATGTTCTCTCCATGTTATATTACAAGACAATAATGGATAAACAAAAGGATAATAAAGGAAAAGACACTTGTTCCCTTCAGGAGGGTATATGACAGACATCCCAGTGGATGGGCCGGTGTCCTTTCTTACAGGTAGTCCTTGGGCTACGTTCAGAACTGCCATTGCTAGGTGATGCAGTCATGCAGCACAATGTCATGTGACTGCATCACATAGCAATGACAATCCCAGCTAATATGGCAGTCTTGTTTGCCATCATAACCCCCAGACACATGGGTCATAGGTGGAAATCTGGGGGTTGCAAGTAAGGATTGTGAGGATGTTACAGAGGGAGAAATACTGCAATGTTTTAGATGTGAGAGGGGTAGCCAACTAAGATTCCAGTGACAGAGAAATGTGGTTTCCAGTGCTTTGCATAACTTCTTTCTGTTACTAGGACAACAGGAATAAATGATGCAACATAGTAAAAAAAAAAAGCAGAACATGTTCTTTTTTTGATTTGCAAAACAGTTCACCCTAAAGGACCCAGCTTTTCTCTGTGCAAACTTTGCTTGGATAGAATATGTTAATTCTTTTTTTTTCCACGTGCCATGGAATGTATGCAGAGCTTACAGATTAGGCAGCATTGACGAAGCTTGTGATGTTCCCACAGCCATATCCACATATGATGCCCCGGCGGCTGAACTCCCAGCGATACAGATTACAGCAACCACTGCCTCCTCCACCACCTCCTCCTCCGCCATACTATCCAAGCTTCCTGCCATACTTTCTGTGAGTATCTGTGATAACTGTGAGGAATAAAGCATGCAGAATTAAAAGCTCTGCTTTCCCTAAGAGCCACTCTGGGAGTATGGGCCACCATCTTTCCCCAGCAATATCCTCCATCAAAACATCGATTTTGATGTGCCAATAGTGCATGTGTTACTTCCCCGTCTGTTCACTGCTACCTATTTCTTTAAAATTGCAGTTCAATGCTTCCTGTGTCACCAACAGCTGTGGGGCCTACAATAAGTTTGGACTTGGATGTGGATGACGTAGAGATGGAAAACTATGAGGTAGGTTTGCTTCTCTGTGTTGATCGTTAGAATGGAGAAGGGCTCTTGGACAGAAAGATTTGGATGGGGGGAGGGGGTTTACAACAGACCAAGGATGTTAACTCTTGAAAGACTAGGAAGGATGAAATGTTTTTCCACCAGGAGTGGAAGAAGTATGAGTTCTTATCTGTTCTGGTCCTCAGATTTCTTTAATTGTGACTTTTAGTACTTGCTGCTGGTGGCGAGAGTATGTGTGGAAGAAGTTCTGGCTGGTAGATCTTGAGTTGTAGTAGTAGATCCAAGAAACTTCATGCCTGTCAGCTCTGCCCTGACACCCACAATTGAGAGTAGACCGCTGAGATTATACTTAAGGAGTGGCAGTAATTGGAGAATGCAGTTGTGCAGCAGATACTGTTCCTTTGTTGGGCCATTTCTTATAGAAGAGGAATACAAATCTGATGGAAGGCTCATTTAACGTTTATATGGCGTTGAGGACCAAGGGGGACATTTTAAAAAGTGGGCAAGGAAGGCCAGACAAAGATGTAAAGGATAAAGCTAATTAAAGTGGATGGATAATCAGAATAAAAAGGAGTTGTCAGGAAAGATATGAATGCTTTGCAAGTGTTAAACTTCAGCAAAAGACAATTCACTGTCTTCTATTTCTTCCAAGTTTTGATGGCAAAAGATTCGTCTCTGTCTTTCCTGAAGTTATAGATCGCATTGTTTATAAAGGATTAAGATTCTCAGCAATGGAATCACTTGCTTTGTTATTCCTTTCTTTTCTTTTGTTTTCTATCAGGCATTACTGAATTTAGCTGAAAGATTAGGGGAGGCCAAGCCACGGGGACTCACCAAAGCAGATATTGAGCACCTTCCATCCTACCGCTTTAACCCAGAGAGCCATCAGTCCGAGCAAACCTTGTAAGTTCTCGAAGAAGCTGCTTTACTGTGAAGTATCTCTGTATGCCATGCTCTCCTGCAACCTTACTGGTTGGATTTTTCACCCTTCCCAGGTGTGTGGTGTGCTTCAGTGACTTTGAAATCAGGCAGCTGCTGCGAGTTTTGCCCTGCAACCACGAGTTCCATGCTAAATGCATCGACAAATGGTTAAAGGTAACATTGGCTGGTTTGACAGTCTTTAATCGGTCTCCAATAAAAATTTTTCAAATAGTACCTGTCTTCTTTAGGGGGGGTCCGGTTGGTTTCTAAAGTGACCGTAAAGGCAAAGGCTTCCCTGGTTTCACAACACAGATATATCCATGTCATTTTTCTGGCAGTCATAGAGTACCAGTTCCATTAACCCAGCTACTTCCACTTTCTAGAATGTGAATATTGTCTTAAGAAACTGATTATACACGATGTATAAGACATTAGCAGTCTCAGCTAATCTTTACTGGTTTCCAAAGGTGGGTGGGTGGGAGCAAAGCTTGATTGGATGGACTAGTACTTAAATGGGCAATATGAAAAGCGGTCCAGAATGAAGACAATATCTGAACAGAATAGAAATAGAAATAGAAATAGAAATAGAATTCTTTATTGGCTAAGTGTGATT
>AZIM01000534.1:285617-301885 GCA_000516915.1 Ophiophagus hannah | reverse complement strand
AGGAATAAAAGGGGCTTCACCTGTTTTTTGTGACTGTTTATTTTGTATCCCACCCTGGGTCATCACACAGATTCACTTAACAATCGTGTTACTAACTTACCACTGCAGTATGAAAAATGGTCATAAGTCACTTTTTTCCAGTGCCATTATAACTTTGAATAGTCACTAAATGAACTGTTGTAAGTTGAGGAAAACTTGCATGGCCTTTGCAATAATTATTTATGAGGATTAATGTGGATTTCTATCTCAAAGACAATTGAAAGATAATGTTAGAACTGTGTTGGATACCTTGGAATATTTGGAACAATACAACAAAAGACAAGTTTCTCTCACTATGGTTCTGAACAATGCACAACTGAGTTTGAAACAGAACCGTATACAAACGATGAACTTGTAAATGCTAACATGTATAAACTTTTGTTGAAATTTGAGACAAAAGCACAAGTGAAAGAATATGACAAAGTGGGCTAAAATTTTGGTTATGATATAAAAATGGAACAATGAGAAAATATGTGGCTGAAAGTTTTGAAAATTTATATTATGTTCTGGTCTTCAAAGTTTAAAAAAATAAGATGATATACCATTGTGTGTGACACCAGCAAAACCAAAATATATAAAGATATTTTGAATGTATGCTGGAAATGTAAACAACACGAAGGAATGTTTTATCATGTTTGGTGGATGTGTAAAAAGCCCAAAAAAATTGAATTTAAATACATGAACTAATTCAGAAGAACTTAATGACTACAAGTAGTCCTTTGTTTACAACAATTGGAATCAAAATTTTCATTACTAAATTATGCAATCACTAAGTAGGTTAGATCTGATTTTACAATTTTTTAATGCCATGGTCATTAAGCAAATCATGTACCATTAAGTTAATCTAGCTTCCCACATTGACTTGGCTTGTGGAAAATTGCAAATGGTGATCACTTACCCTAGGGATGCTATCATCACCCTAAATACATGTTGGTTACCAAGTACCTGAACATTGATCTTATGACCTTGGGATGCTACACTGTTAAGTGTGAGGACTGGTTATAACTTTTTTCAGCATTTTCATAATTTTGAACAGTTGCTAAATGAATGGTTGTAAAATTAGAACTACCTATAATGTACAATTAAAACCAGAGAGATTTCTTTTTGGATTAATGGACAGTTAGAAAAAAAATGACATTTTATTTTTATATTTGAGAACCGCAGCAAGAGAATTACTGTTTCCCTGAAAATACGTATTCCGAAATTAAGCCCTAGCTTGATTTTTACATGTCTAAACCCTACGCCCAAAATAACCCCTAGTTAAGACCCCACCCACTCCATTCCATTGTCTGGTTGTATGAGGGGGAGGCAAGGCACATGTTTAAAAATCAAGCTAGGGTGCGGGTGGGGGATGGAGCTGCTCCCATGGACCCCACACCTACTGTACCTTAGGACCACCACAGCCACACCCCCCNCACCCTGACACCTGTCGCACCACTGCCTGACTTCTATGGCTGCTTGTGGTCAGACATATGCATTGAACCGCACTGGCGCTCACAGGACACCACATGATGCTTGACATGAGCGACCACAGAAGTCAGGCAGCAGCGTAACAGATGTCGGATGTGGGAGGCATGGCTGTGATGTTTCTAAGGTAAGCTGGTAAGACATCCCTGAAAATAAGATCTGGTGCCTCTTTTGGAGGCAAAAAAAAAAAATATAAGACCAGATTTTATTTTGGGGGAAACATGGTATGTATTCAAAAATGGGAAGATACAGTGCTACCCACAAAGGAGGAATGGTTGGTGATGACTACAGAACTTGCAGAGATGGCTAAATTGACTTTTTAAATTAGAGATTTACATTTATTGCTGACTGGAAATACCTTATAGACTTTCTTTTTCATTCTTTACTATTTTCTCAGATCTTTTGTTAACTTTAAAAAGGAACACTGAATAAAAATGCAATTACTATCTAATTACAAGTAATACTATCAGAATTTCAAATTACATGTTTAAATTTTACCAGTATTATTTTTATAAAGAGAAGTAATTGCAATTGTGCTTCAAAGGAAAGCTTAAGAGCGGCTTTCTAAGAGATATAACAAACCAGGATTAGAATAATTCCATTTATATGAGTCAACATTTCCACCAACCTGGCTGTATGTTCCCTGATAGAAGACAGGATGTATTCTTCCATATTTTTCTTCAAACATATGAATAAATGAAACAATATCCCCTACAGGGTCAGTGACCCGACTACGAGGATCAGGACGGATAAAACGCAAAGCAAACCTGAGACAAAACAGGATCAAAATTTTTGATTACTGGTTACTAAGAATCTGAAGATATGAATGGACTGACTACGGTCTTCAATTCTCTAAACTAATTCCTACATGATCAGCTACAAATTGATTTAAGTTTGCAAAACACAAATATGCATTAGGAATCAATCAATACTGATTATTATATTTCTATTATATTTTTATGCTGAAAATGGTAAGAAATGCCTTGCTGAATCAAAACACAATTCATTAGCCTTAACATTTTTATACAACTTCTAATAATGCACCATAGTTATTGGGTGGCTTACCAGAAATTTGGCACTTCTCCATTAATAACCCAATCTTATTTGTGTGCTTGTGAGAGTATATAATGTATGCATGCCCATGTATGTGACAGATTAAACTAATTAACAAAAATGAAGTTGAGGATGAACTTTAAGGTTAATATAAACAAATATGAACTCAGCTGGACTTACCTAAATATATCAAGTAATGTGTAATATGTAAATCGGAATGGAAGCATTATCAAATAGTATCCCCAACCTAATAAACCCTGAAACAAATAGAAAGTAATTATCAGTTTATTCCTTTTTACACACTCATGTTAATATATTTTCAAGCAGTTATATTAGTGAAAAATTAACAGAATCAGGAAAACTCTATCATTAAGTAAAACCACGAAGAAGACATCAAGCTATCCTAACTAATGCTCCTCTATACTTCCTCTCCTCCAGTGTGGAAGATATTATACTATAACAATGACACAAATTTTGGAATCTCATTGCCAGATTTTTTTTAATATAAACAAGGGGTTTTTAGGGGATTAATGAACATTTAAAACAGCTATTTAAAATATCAATGGCTATTTCATGTGACATTTTCATTCTACACAGAAAATAAAACACTTCATGAATATACCAAATAAATTAGCACTAACAAAGGTGGGGTACCTTTTCTGCTAGAACAGCTTCACTATTTTGATTGGTAGATGTGAAATGTGTTACTACACAAAAGAAATAAGCTAAGCCTCCCAGTAGCTTCTAACATACCTATTTTACGGACCAATTCAGCAAAAATAAGCCAAAAATGTCCTACTGGAAATATAACTGCTGTGTTTACTATTTACAGTAATGTAACAAAAGGAAACGTGCCAATTGTGGACGCTCACAAGCCAAGTCTTCTATACAAAGGAATTCCCAGTGATTCAAGCAGAATACATGCAGCACATGAACAATCCATAACACAGAAAATACAAAAGGAAAGAACTTTCCTTCTGTTGGTCCTGTTCACATTAGCAACAGAAAATCCCATTCTTTTCGTTTTAAACATATTCAGATAAAATAACCTGCCCTTGGCTGTGGCCTTGAAACAACATAGCTGTAGATTCTGTGATCCGCAGTGTTGACCTGCAAGGGCCGAGAAGGTGGTGGGTTGAAGACACTTGGGACACCCTCTTGTTCATTTAATCGATCCTGAACAGCTGCCTACAGAAGGAGATCCACAATGTATTATGCTCCTATTGCAGAAAAGATTATACTATTTTGAACAGAGGAGGAGGAACGACCTAATGGACATAGACCTATTGACAGCTTTCAGTCTGAAATACAATATTAAAAAGTTTAAATAAATAGTAACTTCTTTACTAAATGTTCTTGTAGTTTGAAATGCTAAGGAATAGTTGGAAACAAACAAGATGACATACATGCAAATCTTCCCAGTTTCATCCCCATGAAAATAATATTTGAATGAATTAAACTGAAAGACAGTAAGTGGTTCAAAGCCACCTGCTCCAAGGATGGGTGAGGTTTGAATCTGGGTGTCATTCCTTACCCATTAACCACTTACTGGCTCCAGAACTTGAAAATTTCAGAAATCTAGTTTCCTATATATCTGTTTTCAATTAAAAAACACACTATTTTTAGTTCTTATAAATGAGGTATATTTGAAAGTTGTAGATACTATATGTGAATTACATTTGTAATAATCAGACAAAAACAGCAATATTTTGCTGAATTCCATGCTTCTCCCTCTAGTTATAAGAATTCTGCACAGTGAAACAAAGCAGAATTATACAACATAAAGAAAATATGAACAGTTATGCTTATTAATATACTTAGAATATGTGAAATAACATTTTAGTATTAAGCATATCTGATATTAAGATACATTAAAGAAGGAACTCATATCAATGTCTTTCACAGATGTAAGACTACAATCAGTGCAATAAGAAACCAGAGCCAAATGGCACAGTACCTCTATATTCCAGTTGTGTTGCTCCAGAGTATGACGACATTGGTCCATGGACTCTATGCCGGTCAAATCCTAAGGCCAAAGGAAGTGGGGAAACCGATGTCACAAAAGGCACACTTCTTGAATTAAATAACATTTATTTTTAGTCACTTCTCTTAATAATTCAGACATCAGCTAAGCATTCACAAACTTTGTCCCAACACAACCAATAATTAAGCAATGTTGGATTCTAAAGAGGGCACAAACAAACTTTACCTTTAACGCTTAGTTTTTTTTAAAAAAACCCTTTGATTCTTAAAAAACCTTGGAGAAAACCAGAATATTGTTTTTTAGATTTCTACTAGTTGGGAAAAGGCCAGCTCTCCCAAAATGAAAATAGGATGCCTAATGTTGAAATGCTTCATGGTAATTCTTCTTGCATCAGTGATAGTTTCAATGGATCATGAGTTATTCCCCCTTTGGCATATCAATTTGTATCAAAACTCTTCTTTATATTTAGCTGTATTAGTTATTCATCCATTCTCAGATGTACTATTAAAAACTGATGGTAAAGGTACCAGAGACCGGTTTTGTGGGAGACAATTTTTCCACGAATTTGGGGGGGGGGGAAGCGCGCAACAACCTAGATCCCTTGCACACAGAGTTTACAGTAAGGTTTGCGTTCCTATGAGAATATCTGATGTTCTGAGGTGGAGCTGAGGTGGTGATAACTAGCACCGGAGATCAGATGCAAATACAGATGAAGCTCCTCCAGCTGTGCGGCCTGGTTCCTAACAGTTAGACCCCTGGTCTTACTGACATTGATTGATCGTCATATCTCATTAATACTTGGATGGGAAACCAACAGAATTTTTCAAGAGCTATAAGGTAGACTGGGAATTTGAAAAACAACTTAGAAGAAGGCAATGACAAATAACTACTATGTTGTTGCTGAGAAAACTACATAAACCTGTATATGAATTCACTGGGAGTTAAACTCAAATAAGGCTTTATCTTATTACTTCTGTAAGTACCAATTGGGTGATCATAAATGCTAGGCAAAAATGAAACTTCTTAAATCATGACTATAAAAGTCGGGTTCTTATAACATAATGAGCAAAACTAAATAAACTATCCAACCCCCCACCAAAACTGGCTCGGTCATTAACATTTTCTACCACTCTTTTGCCTCAATAAGGCAACATTCAACAAAAAGTTATTTTTCCATAGAATCAGAAAATGAGGATTGAAAAGAAACTTGGGGATCATCTGATTCAATTCTCTGCCTGGTACAGGAATCCACAACTATGCATCCCTGACAAATGGTAATTCAGCCTCTCTTGTGAAAGGAGAAGCTACCTCCAACCAAGGTAGTCTCTTCCATTGTTGAACACCTCTTATTGTTATGATTTCTTTCTGGATGTCCAACCAAAGCTACTTCTCAACAATTTAAAACCATTTGTTGTTTTTTTTATATTTCTAGAATAATTTTGAACAATCATGTCCTGTTTTCTAGATCAGTGGTTCCCAAACTTTCCGGCTTGGCAGCCCAGTGGGGTGTGTGTGTGTGTGTGTGTGNTGTGTGTGTGTGTGTGTGTGTGTTTATGGTCCTGTGTGAGCAGCAGATGCACATATGTGCGCATAGCTCCATTTGTGTGAGCAGCTGGAGTGCCGCCTATGCTCCCACAAAGGGAGCTTCGTGAGCCAGTGCAAGCACACACACAGCTTGCAGGAGAGGAACTGCGCACACACACACCTGATGCTTTCTGCGGTCCGGTTCTAAACTGGGGGCTAGGAATCCCAGTTCTAGATGATAGCTCTTTAAATACTTGAACACAGTTATTAAGTATTGTTTCAGTCTTCTCTTCTCTAGATTAAATATACCCAATTTTTCCAATCACTCCTCAAAAGTTTTATTTTCAGGATCCTTGGTCTTGGTTGTTCTTTTCAGAACATGCTGCAATTTGTTAAGTGTTTTTTTGTAAGCAATGGTATCCAGAATTGGATGCAATATTCTGAGCACTGTCTGACCAATGCAGGATAGAAATGACTTCTCTTGATTTTGACATAATATTCCTACCCCTTCAGCTTCTAATCCTTCAAGACACTTTTATACTTTTTGCATGAACTGCTCCCTAGTATGATTTGCAAACCTCTAAAACTCTACTCCTGTCTTTTTTGTGTGTCTAAATGTAGAATGTTTGTCCCTAACAGGCTTAGCCATCAGCTAGCAGGTCCCAAGGGACCAGAGATAAGATGGTTCTGTTTTAATTCAATCTTGCATGTACCTTATAGTTTGTATTTCTAAAAGAAAGATTGCTATATATTTTAGCAATGATTATTTTTATATATTAGTTTTATTTTAATATTGTAAGCCACCCACATTGTGTGAGATGGTCTGCTATATAAATTTGATAAATATTAATCTAAACAATGCCTATTGTTCCAATTTGTCAATATTCTCCTGAATCTTGATACTATCCTCTAAAGCACGGGTGTCAAACTCGATTGCGTCGCGTGATGTATTGCAACATTTTTGCCTTTGCGGAGCCAGGGTGGGCATGGCCTACACATGATGCATCTGGCCCATGGGCCGCCAGATCCTATCACCTCTATTTTTGTATCATGTCAAGGTATTTCTAAATATGTTCCACATGAAATATACCACTAGACATTTTTCTCCACATTGTCATTAAGACATATTGACACACACTTATTGCGTACTAGATTTGAACCACTCTGTGACCATCTCTTAAATTTTAAAATCTTCTTTACTAGAATCTTATAGGAGTCTTTGCTGTAGCCAAGTAGAGCCACTGTCCACCAAATTCTCATAAGCAAACAATCACTTTGGCAGCACAGTTCTTTCCCATATGTACCATATTTGTCATTGCAATCTTTGTAATTATGGCTTGTTATTATCTATTAAAATAACCAAAATATAATTTGTTTAATAATAATATTGTCATATCTACCAGTCTTCAAAATGTTTTATTTCTTTTCTAAATTTTAAAAAAATACTATTTTTTTAAAAAAAAACTAAAAATTGAGTTACAGGTACTAGAATTGGCTATAATTTATGAACTAACTCATGCATATTATTACATATCTAATCCATAACTGAGAAGGTTATACTGTTTAGACATTATGTTAAGTATCCTTTGCTTGATAAAAAAAACATTTTGATTCCAATTAGAAATATAAATAAATGTACTGTATTCAGAGATGTGAGTTTCCATTTCATGACTGAATATAAATAGTAAAACACTGTACCCATTAATTATTTCTCTTTTATCCAGGATGATTTCCTCACATACATCACCAGTACTATATTTTAAAGTCCTTATCATTTGTCCTTTGATATTATTGTTGTTGCTACTGCTGCTGCTGCTGTTGTTGATTTAATCTTCAATTTGATTCACAGTCTGGGACTGAAAAAACTTAACTGTTTAAGTGCTAACCAAGGACCTAAGAGCTATTAAGGTAGACTCTAGAGTATACAGGCAGTTCCGAGTAGGGTGGTGGTGGTGATGGTTATTTGATATCATTATTTCTGTTTTCATACTGTTACATGCCGATCTATTTAACAATCTCCACATCTTATATTACTATTTAAAATTTATAGTTCACTATCACTACATGAATTTTTATATTGCAACTTCTGAAATTCCCAATGACTACCACCACCATCATGAAAAGAATAATATTTTACCTAAAAGAAGAAATCACTAGGTTTTTTCTCCAGGAATATACTGTTCTATCCTCAGTGATACACTACACTGAGAGAATGCATGCAAGCATATTGAAAAAATTCAAGAGGAGGCCTCAGGCATTCTAGTTAGCCTGTTAAGCTGGTATTCCTGGTCTTGTTTTATCTCTATTCAAACTTAAAACTTTGTTGAATATGTAGAAGCTCTGCAAACCAGAGGATTACCTAATCAAGATTTTACAATAACATTAGCATATTAAGTTTTCAACAGAACCTCAATTCTCTCTCTCAATACTAAAAGTATCTTACAACCCCTCCCTGAAATAAGATTTCAATTAAGCTAAAACAAAATCTATACAGATAAACATCCTCCTAAATCATATACTTGATTGGACAAATGTATCTAATATTTCTGTGCATTTCTAGGCTCTATTGTCCTTTTCCTTTTTTTAAAATTTTTTTAAAAAGAAACATATTAACAATAAAAAAGAAATACAAAGAACCCAACAATATATACAATACGTCAAATACAATTTGACATCATCGACAACATCAGTATATATCAATACAATGTAAATAAACATATAAAACATATACTTATCAATTAAGACGGTGTGTTGATAATAATTTTACTCCTCTTCATTTCTTATTCAGTAAATATTCTTAACTACTCCATTCATCAAATCTTCATCAAATATGTATCTTTTACATTCCTATTTTTTCCCTTTAATCCAATCATACCATTTATCCCAAGCTGTAATATATCTTGAGTCTTCCTTATTTCTAAGTTTTTCTGTGAGTAGGTCCATTTCAGCGCAGTCTAGTATTTTCTGTATAATCAAATTATTTGTTGGCATTTGTTCCCCCTTCCAACATTGTGCCAACACAATTCTTGCCGCTGTGATTATATGGAGAATTAAATATTTAATTCATTTACATAGACCCCTTTTAAGATTCCCAACAAAAAGATTTCAGGTTTAAATTCTAATTGAATATTTGTAATTTCCTTTATCCACAATCTGATTTTTTTCCAATATTTTTTACTTTTTGGGCAGAGCCACCAAGTGTGAAAGAAGGTACCCCTCGCTTTCCCACATTTCCAACACATCGGGCTCATGTTTGGATAAATATTAGCTAACCTTGAGGGTGACAGATACCACCGGTAACACATTTTGTATTGATTCTCTTTATAAATCGCCAATTTTGTTATTTTGTAATTTTGATTCCAAATTTTTTCCCAATCTTCCAAATTAATATTGTGCCCTACATTCCTCGCCCATGTAATCATTGGGCCTTTAACTATTTCTTCCGCCATTTCATATTCTAACAGGTAGTTATACATTTTTGAAATTAATTTTTCATCTGTTGCCTCAAATATTTTATCTAATTAATTCTTTTTTATCTCGATTCCAAACTCTTCCATGTCTTTTTTATATCTTGCCTTGAGTTGTAAGTATGGCCACCACTCTAATTTCATCCCTTGTTCTTTAATTTCTTGATTCGTCATTAATCTTCCTTGGGGATTTAATACATCATAATACGTAATTTTCCTTCCAGCTTCAAATGCATTAGGGTGAATCAATGCCTCCTTGCCCTTTTCCATGTAGCGTGCCTGTTAGAACTTTCTTTATTAAACTAGCTAAGAGAGGATAGCAGCCTTATGTGAGAGAACTAACAACATCACACATCAACATTTTTATGTAGGTTTCAACATCACAAAGAGGCAGCTTTTAGCAGCATGCACTTTTTAGCTAAAACTAGATTTCCAATATCTTTTCCCTTGACTGTACCACAATGCAAGAGTCACAAACAACCGAGTAAAGTTTCTCTGATAAAATTATCATTACAATGAATTTGTTGTGGTTTACTGCTGAGCTGGAAGCAGAGTCGGACAGTGGGGAGGAACATGGGCCAGTCCTGGAGTCTGGGGAGGACTCGGACGAGAGATCTGCATCCGACACAGAGATGGGGCCAGGGCCACCTGAGAGTTATGTGCTGATTCCGGAGCTTCCAGAATCTGACATCAGCCAGGCAGAGAAACAGGGGGAGCCTGTTCCCAGTGCGTGCTTGCGCAGAGCTGCCAGAAGGCAAACGGGGCGACTCGGGAGTAAGGCTTGGAAATGATTGGGCCTCCCATAAGACTTAAAGGAGGAGCAAAGGGACATGAGCCTTTGCAGGAAGCAACTGTTCGTTCTGATCGGTTTAAACTCTGAAGCTCCGTGTTGACTTTGTGCTCCATTTGGCCTTGTACAGCTAATTGGCAATTTAGTCGTCAGCAGCGTTTCAAGGGAGATAAAGGTGAGTGCTTATCAGCCTTATCCTGAAAAATCTGTGGCAGACTTCTGTTGGACTATTCACAAACTGTTTGGGACTCATTACGGGCTGTGAATGAACATAATTCACAGCCCTTGAAATAAAAAGAGGGTTTTTGGGACTAAGCGTGTGATTATTACTGTCTCAGGAAGCCTTGGTCAGAACAGAATTGGAGCATTCAAGTGCCCTATAATTTTGAAAGAACTGAACATCCATAATGACAATTATTATGCGGCTGTCCCTGTGAAAATATGGAAATATAATTTCTTTGATGTTGGAAGGAGGACAAACAACTATTAATGTACATTTTTTCCAAGGTTATATAATAGGAACTGCTTAAGATTTGTATAATGGAATATTTTTCTCACAAACTGTAAAAAAAAATACTCAGTAGTATTATCAGCTGATTTCTCTTATCTTCTATCATTTAAATACAATAACGAAAATGATAGCTGCCTTTCTATATGGAATTCTTAGAATGAATGAATAAATAATAAATTGGGGGGTCCATGGTATTCTCTGAGCTTGGTTGTAAACATTTCATTACCCAAACTAGGTAACATCATCAGTGCTAGTAGGGAGGGGAGTTTGTGCTAAATTTATATTCTAATGGCTTGCCTTGTCAATGTTGTTGGGTATGGGAGATGGGTTTTTTCTTTTGGTTGGGCTGTTACTGATGGCTTGTTTGGCAGTTCTTTGATTGGGGTATTGTTCACTTTCTGATTTTTAGCCTGATGTTAATATTGGTGTTAATCTACACTAATCTGGGTGTTGATTGCTGGTGGGAAGATGTTTTGGTTTTTTTCTCCTTTTTTAGCTTGTTGATTGTCTCTTTTGCACAGTATGTAGATGTTGCTTATGTCTTTATGTCTATTGATGGATGATTTGAAAGAGTGCTTGGCTTCCAGGAATTCTCTACCATTACTGGACTTATCTTGGTCTAGGACAGATATAGTTTTCCAGTTGAAACTACAGTTAAATGTATGTTATTAAAGAGTTTTTATCAACTATCACTCATTCTGGAACAACTGCTTTTTAGGCTGTGATAACTAATAGGCTTTACCGAATTATCCAATATTCTACTTCAACTTTAGAATATAGGTAGTTCTCAATTTACGACCACAATTGAGCCCAAAGTTTATGTTAAGTGAGAAATTTGTTAAGTGANNTTTGCCCCATTTTACAACTTTCCTTGCCATCTTTGTTAAGTGAATCACTGCAGTTGTTAAATTAGTAACATGGTTAAGTAAATATGATTTCCTCATTGACTTTGCATGTCAGAAGGGCGCAAAAGGGGATCACGTGACTCCAGGACACTGCAAGCATCATAAATGTGAGTCAGTTGTCAAGCATCTGCATGTAAATCACATGATCATGGGGATGCTACAACGTAAGTGTGAAAAATGGTCATGTTACTTTTTTCAGGACTGTTGTAATGTCAGTGTTTGCAGAGTGTTTGCGTAACAGTGGTTTATATACAAGACTGCTATATACATACATGTGTTAGGCAAATACCTGGCAAGCAATCTATCTTCATTACTCTGCACAGAGAACTACAATGGAGATACAATACGAGGAGAGAGAGAGAGAGATGCCCTCTCATGGCCTTATATAGACAGCTTCTTCAAACAGCAATTCCCTGCTGACCTATCCTCAGTCTTAAAGTGGGAATATCTTGCTGATTCATTCTCATTGCATCAGCATTTACAGCAGCCTTACAACAGCTGGTCAGCTATTAAATCTCAATACTTTAACATGTAACTTTGAACAGTCACTAAACTGTTGTAAGTCAAGGAGTACCTGTAATTGTGTTTTAGATGAAGGGCAGATTTATTGAGCATTTACTTCTCCAACGACAAGTGTTCTTATGAAACATATTCCATAAAGATACATTTTGAACTTTGTTAAATACAATGTAAAAAATGTAACATAAAAATACATTTTTACTCAAGAGAAGAGAGAACAAAAAGTTTAGCACCATAAGAAGAAAGGATGAACTTTCTATATCTCTATTAAACCCAATTTTACTAAAATCCAAGCATACTATCAAACCTAAGTTAACATTTTTATAATTTTAAAAAAGATTCAAGCACATTTTAAAATGTTCAGTTGGATCAGACTGTCCCCCAGACATGTGTTTTAATATGGTCAGTTTCTCAATACTTATTACAACTGTAGAAACTGTACATCTTATAGTGTATCTATTCCAATTTGCTGCTTGCCACTTGGACATGTTGGTATATGATGAAAGCTGGCATCTATCCCAGGTTGGAAAAAACAACCATAAATATTCTGGCTAATAAAATGGCTACAATTTTTCTTTTTCTTCCCCACCCAAACTTAACAACTAATTTCCTTTTAGCAAAATATTTAAGAATAAACCTGTCCAAATATAAGCATAAGCTCTAATTTAGTTCTGCATCTTCTCTCAACCCCCATTTTAAGACCTTCCAGACCACCTTTAGATCATATCACCAGGTAGCACTTTTTTATATAGTAATAAGGAACAAAGCAGATTATGCAACTGTGAAGTTGCTGTATCTATTTTACCTATTAGCTCCTTTTCATCCCCACCAAAAATATAAAAGGGCCAAATTTCAATTGCCCTCAAATGTGGGCTTTTTAAAATAATACCTTGAGAATCCTGTATATTTTTATTTCTTGAATACTATTACTAGTGTCTTCACATATATAAAAAATCTGCCATTAGCCTTCATACCCTTTAGATTCTTATACCTGTATTTTATGTAACTAACAGTAAATGTGTCATGTGATGATACAGAATTAAATAAGTCACTGTGCTGAAGCTTATTTATTTGATTTCTATTTGTGGTGAAATCTGATACTGAATCTAGAGGGAGGGTAGGTCTCTCACAAGGAGATAAGAAGGAAATCAGTCTTGTGTCCTTGGTATACAGAAAGAGGCCCAGATGGGATCCTCCCTAAATCTTCACAACTCCTTTATATTCTTTGCAATCATCTGATTGTTAGCACTCTGAAGGTTGGTGGTTAGTTCTCTGAGGACTCTGCTTGAGGCCACTTGGGGGTTTATCTGTACGCTCACGGTCACCTGAATCAAAGTGCAAACGGGTTGTGCACCCTTCTTGGGACTGCTGAGAAGACTGAATAGCAAAAGGAAACAGGTGGTGTCATTTTCAAGGGAAAGCAACCTCAAGGAAAAAAAACTAAGAAAGTTTAGTTCCCTCATGTTTGGGACCTGGATGATTTGAGAATCGCCACAGAAATAATCCTTCCTTTATTTGATAGGATAGTTATACAGTGTGCTTTAGTATGCTAAAATGTTTGCCTATAGGCAAACATCTATAAAGAAAATACCCTGAGCAATTAATTGAGTTGTTCTTTGTGCTTGA
This sequence comes from Ophiophagus hannah, assembly GCA_000516915.1. NCBI lineage: Eukaryota > Metazoa > Chordata > Lepidosauria > Squamata > Elapidae > Ophiophagus > Ophiophagus hannah. Next base: position 288,000 of record AZIM01000534.1, on the reverse strand, counting down.
CAATATTCTCCCTTTATTTTTAAAACATTTTATTTTGAAAAATAGTGTGCATGAAGCTCAGAAAATAGAGTATAATTGATTTTGGCAGCCCAATTTAAGTTATAGATGATATGATGGTAAAAGGTTATGAGTAAAATCTATCTTAGAGAAGCAAAAATTTCAACTTAACTAAAAGCAACCTGAGTTTACTAAAATATCAGGGAAGGAGAGATATGTTAATCTGCAGTAGCCAAAAATCAGAATACATTTGGTAGTTCCTTTTCAAATTAATTAAACACATTAATAAAAGGCATGTTTTGTGAATTACAGCTCAGCTACAACTACTGCTGTGGTTCATGAAAGGCTATGGACTGGTCCTGGTGACCGACCCAGATTGGTTTCGGCATGAAAGATTATGTCTATTATTAAAATATATTAGTCTGAAAAGATGCTACCGGGCTCTTTCTAATTTTTAACAGGGTATCAGAAGATCTTTTAAAAAGCACAATGTTCTCTTCAATAGATACAACAAACAAAAAATCAATTTACCATCAAATTTCTTCTCAGAATAACCATAAGAATCTAGCATGCATAGTTGTATCAATTCTGCCTGCAGCACTTTAAGCAACAAGGACAATGTAACAGTAGCAAATAAAATTATGGCTACCTAAAATGCATAGGGAAGAAACAATTCTATCACTTTGGAACATTACCAGTAATAGGTATGATTTATAGTAGTGATTGTGCAGCCTCTATTTGATATAACTGAATCAAAATCTGGACATAAGTATTTAGCTTTCCTCAATTGTTCACTATCCAGATGTATTATATCTGATACTTTCAAAAATATGGAAGAAAGCGATACCGGATAGGCATTCTCAGAACTGTAGCCTCAACTGACACCAAACTGGGAAACCATTCTGATGTACAGAATTATGCAAAACTTAATTTCTGTTCTGTTTCACACTGAAGTGTAATAGAAATCAATAAGGAAAGAAGACCAGACATCTTAATGCTCCAAATCCATTTTAAGGCACCACTTCTATTAAACAAATTACGATGCATAACTACGGGTTACAAAATAATATACAGACTTTTGAATTATACACAATCCAATAGGCTGAATACTTAAAAATGTTAGGGGAGGAAAGGAACAGCTGAGGTTGAAACTGGATCTATATATAATTAGTGGTATTATGGAATAGGGGATGGGTAACTTTCAGTTTCTTTCATTATGGATCAATGTGGAAGTATTTCCAAGGCAATTGAGATGGCAGGGCTTAGAATAAACACTACGTCCCATAAGACCTATCCAAATCCCTCACAATGGTGGGTTGATTTTTAAAGTCATATCAATTTTCTTTTTAAGATTTCAATTGTAAATATTCCATGTTACACTTGCTTCTCTTTTAAAAACCAAGGATAATAGAACAAAAGTTTCATATGCAGGGGAAAAAATAACCCTGTTCTCACTGTAGTTGTGCTGGAAATTGCTGTGAAAAGACAAAAGGAACTGAAGGAGGCAGTGGCAGATTTAATTGGCTTTCCTGCATTTATTGTAAAAGCTAAACATAAAGCAGTCATAAATTGTAATACATGTAAATGCCATACTTAATTATAAAAGTGTGACTTTGTAGGAATATCAAGTTTAGCTTATGTAGCTAATAGATATATACCATCAATTAAAACTAATTAGGAATTCTAATTAGTTTTATTAGAATGCATTCGTTTTATTCTAAGAGTTGCCAACTTTTCTACAAGTTGTTGCCAAAACTGTCCAGGGTGATATCCTCCCTAATATTCTTATGGTATAGTAAACATGAACGTCTTATGCTCTTTATTTACTCTTTCAAGTAAGTAAACAATGATTTCTGTGAACAGTATATAGCTCAGTGTCCTAGAACAAGATAGAATATAGGAATAATGCTACACATCTGTACATTTGGTTAAGAGGAATCCATTTAACTCACTACAGCTTATTCTAAAGTAAATATTCATAATACTGGGCTCCATGTTAACTTATCATTTAGAGTTGCCGGTCAACCAGCCTGGAATGGATTGGAAACTGACTCATTTCCTGTTGTCTTTAATCAGCCTACCGTGCGATGGTTGCTCCTACTAATGAATTTCTAAGGCAATATATAAATACGTACATTTCAAGCAAGGTCCGACTTCACATTACAGATTCTCTCCCCACCCACTCCGTAATTCCCCTTGAAAATAAGAAAAAAAGCCATTCGTTTTACGCAGAGCTTCCTGCAAAAACCGCACACACAGAGAGAGAAGCCTTCACAGGGCTCCCCTAAGTCAGGGGGGGGGGGGACTGCCCTTTTCCCCAGCACTACCATCCCACACAGCCGTCCCCGCCGCACATGGCCCCGCTGCCATCCTACGGCCAGCAGCA